>BQNB010139627.1:0-17529 GCA_026074375.1 Tanacetum coccineum
TGCTTATAGACCATTCTTACTATATATTTTATATTTTATTATATTATATGTATTTTAAGGTATAGTCTGAGCGGATCAATGTGTTATATAGTTTGTATGCAGTGTGAAGAAACATTTTAACCATAAGTGATACATTTCAAGAAGTTCAATGGGATTCCGAGAGTCATTGAGAAGAGCTTTAGATGGTACTGGAGCACTGAGTTTACCTAAATTGTTCATTCATTGGTTGGCAACAGTTAGTACCGACAGTCCAGAGTTAGTACCGATGGGCAAAGTTAGTACCGCTATAGAGACGTTGAAGAAAAATACCGCCAAGGGTACAAAGTGTAAATTAAAACGGTTCCCTTGAAATTAGGTTTCCTAAACCTATATAAACCCATCTCAATTGCACAGTTACCTTACGTAATCACTCTCAAATACTTTCGTTTATACAAGCCCTAATCTCTCTCTCATCTACGATCACTCATTCGAATATAATGGCTGTTCTTGAATCGTGACCTAAGCACAATATGGTCGCATATCTAGAGAAGACTGATGGGAATGCCGAGTTTCATGAGATCATTGATTTTCTTCTAGTTGTTTCTACTATATTTGTTGAACAGTTTTGGACGTCTGCTAAGTCTAAAATAATCAACAATGTTAGGCACATTACTGCCAAAGTAGCTGGCAAGCCTGTATCTATCTCTGAATCATCAATAAGAAGTGATCTTCTTTTTGATGATGCTGATGGGATAGACTCACTCCCTAATCAGGCTATATTTGATGCTATACAGCTTATGGGGTATGAGGGGGATTTAACTGTGTTAACATTTAACAAAGCTTTGTTTTCACCCCAATGGAGGTTTCTATTTCATACAATGAATCATTGTATTAGTTCAAAAAGCACCTCTTGGGATCAAATTCCTACTAATATTGCCACTGCTGTCATTTGCTTAACATCTAATCAGAAGTATAATTTTTCTAAATTAATTTTTGATGGTATGCTTAGACATTTAGATGCAAAGAAGAAGTTTGTAATGTACCCACGTTTTATTTCAATCTTTTTAGATAAACAGCTAGCCAATGTACCTGTACCTTTAGATCATTTTCCTGTAAATGCTTTGACAAGTAAAGTCTTTTCTTTCATGGTTAAAAAGGGTAAACATTTCTCAGGGAAAGTCACCCCTTTATTTGCTTCTATGTTGGTACAACCAACTGAGGATGAGGGTGCCCCTTCAGAAAGACCATCTGAAGCACAACCTACACCCTCTCCTCCTCACTCTAGTGAAGCACCTGTTGAGCCACAGACTGACCCATCCCCTAGACCTTCACCTTCTACTACCATTCATGATTCTATTCCAGAAAGTTCTGGTGGGAATCTTGGAGGTCATTCATCCAGTGATAAATCCCTTTCAGGGAATGAGGGTGACATGACACTCCAAAGTGTCTATGATCTTTGTATCTCCTTGTGTACACAGGTTTCAGATCAAGCCAAGGAAATTCAAAAATTGAAGGCACAGATCAAGAAGCTCAAGAAGCAAGCCAAACCTGTCATCACACACCACAGAGCATGGATGAAGAGTGTCTCCTTACAGCAAAGATTGGCAGGAAAGAGATCCTTAAAGAAAAACTGGATGCAAAAGGAGTATGTATCCAAACAGGGGAGGAAGTCTGCCAAAGGTGAACCTACAGTCCATAAAGATCCACTATTTGATGAGATTCCTGAAGATTCATTGGATTATATGGAGACTGAGGATGCTCAAGATGTGGGGAGGACAAGAGATGTAGTGGATGAAGAGAAGGAGAATGCTGAAGATCTACTTAGTACTGAAGATGTACTTAGTACTGCTCAACAAAAGGTTAGTACTGACAAGGAGAAAGTTAGTACTGACAGACCAATAGTTAGTACTGACAGATCCAAAGTTAGTAATGACAGACCAATAGTTAGTACTGACGGATCCAAAGTTAGTACCGACAGGCAGAGAGATAGTACGGATGATCCAAATAAAGGTACCGATGAGCAAGCTAAAGGTACTGATGATCATACTAAAGGAGGAAGTGCTACTCAAACTACTCAAACACCTACTTCTACAATATTTGGAGATGATGAAACAATAGCTCATGTTCTTCTCAACATGAGTCAAGCCAAAGCAGTTTTAAGAGAAAAGGAGAAAGGTGTAGAGCTTAAGGATATTGAAGAAAGTGAAAGACCTAGGACTACTTCGACAAGATCACTTTTGTCATTAAAGCCTCTTCTAAAGATTAATCCAAAAGACAAAGGGAAAAAGAAAATAGAAGAGGAAGATGAATCTGAAAGTGAGTCTGATGGTATTCCTGAAGCTGAGAAGAAGTTTAAACAGCTTGCCAGTGATGAAGAAATGGCTAGGAAAGTACAAGAAGAGTGGGAAGGTGAAAAGGAAAGAAAAATATTAGCTGAAGAAGAAGCTACCAATAATGCTCTCATAAAAAATTATGATGACATAAAGGAAAGAATTGAGGCTGATAGACTTCTTGCTGGGAAGCTTCAAGAAGAAGAAAGAGAGCAATTCACAATAGAAGAAAGAGCAAAATTCCTTCATGACATAATTGCTGCTCAAAGAAAATTCCTTGCTCAACAAAGATCAGAAGCTATCAGGAACAGACCACCTACAAAGAATTAATTGAGAAATCAAATGATGACCTACTTGAAGCATGTAGGAAACTTCAAGCATTCTTATTTGAAAACCAAGAAGTTTGAGGAAATACAAGCTCTGTATGAAAAGATTAAGAGGTCAAATGAAGATTTCATTTCTATTGCGTCCACTAAAGATGAAAGATTGGTAAAAAAGATGAATGAAAAAGGAATTGATTCCTCTAAGAATGAAAGTGTCAAGGAGGAAGATAAAGAAGAAGAAGGTACTAAGAAAAGAAAGGGAGGTCATATCAAAATGATTGCAAGGAAAAAGGCAAGAAAACAATCTGATGTTGATAGTGATGATGAACATAAAAAATGCCTGAAGATTGTTACATTTGAGAGTATCTTAGACAGTGAGATAATGGAGAAGAAATCAGTTATTGCTAGATTAAACAAGGTATCATCACCAGATGGAGATTATCTTATTATCTACAGAGCCAATGGGAATTTCAGGGCTCTCAACTATCTCATGGAGGTACTTTATATCTTTGATAGGCAAGATCTATTTCATTTGTATGACTTGATGAGGGAGCAGTTTTCAGAAGGTACATTAGATGGATTTGTATTGATTCTTTGGGGAGACTTAAAGATAATGATGGAATCCTCAACAGAAGAAAATATGCAAGGTGACTTCTGGAGTGGACAACAAGATTGGAAGATTGTCACATGAAGGTTGTATGAATCATGTGGAGTCTGCATAATGGAATTTGAGGATGGTATAGTTATTGCAAAAGATGCTTGATCTTGGTTTGGAAGTTGAAAGAGAAAGTTTTGTTGATCTTGATTTGATAAGATTTATTAAGCAGCAGATAGATGAAGAATGATGCTATGAATAGAATTAAGGAGGGTTTGAGTGTTGGCTAACCACCACACAACAAACGGTCATCAGTTCACCATGCTTAACAGGCATAAGAACTGGCTAGTCCATAAGCAAACGGCTTGTGGTAAAGACTTCTCAAATCCGTTTATGGTTGATAATTTACTAAAAATTGTAGGGTTTTTAACTCACCTTGCTTCATGGTGAAGAGTTGGCTAGTCCAAGATCAAATAGTTATTGGTAAAGACTAATCAAATCTGTTGATAGCTGATAGTTTGCTAAAAACTATATGGTTTATCAATGCACCATGTTATGGCAATGAAGCATTGGCTAGTCCAAAAGCAAATGGTATTTGGTATAGATAAATCAATTCTGTTGATGGTTGACAGTTTACCAAAAACTGTATGGTAATTAACTCACCATGTTTTTAAAATGAAGAGTTAACTATCCCAGAGCAAACAGCTACTGGTAAAGGAACATCAAATCGTTTATGGTTAGTAGTTTGCCAAAAATTACAAAGCCAACTTAGTTAGATTGTTGCTGAAAAGATGTTGCTGTGTTGCTGAAAAGACAAAGTTGCTGCTGAAGAAGGATAGTGTTTAAAAGATCAAGAAATGTTAAAGTGTTTGGATACATCCTCTATGAGCTTAAGAAGATAAGTCTGAAGAAACATGAAGTTAAAAGAGTTCAACATTCATGTTTAAGGGAGGATTGTTAGGAATTACGTTTTCCTAACTTAGTACTGTCAGTAATAATAGTTAGTACTGATAGTTATAGTTAGTACTGACAGTACAAAATGTTAAGTGCTGATCAGTTAGTTAGTACCGGTAGTAGAAATTAGTTAGTTCGTTTAAGATATATGTATGAGATATTTTAGGAAATGATATGTATTATCTTTTACGCGTTTTGTAAGCCTGTTAGGGTTTATCCTTGGTTTATAAAAGGATCCATCTTGGCATAGTTAGAGATACGAGCTCAATATATCTCATACAATCATATCTCATAGTTAGTAATCTGTAATCACTAAAAGCAGATTAATAGAAATTATTATTTAGTTTTTCTTTGTTCTTCTTAGTACTTGTGTTAAGATTCCGCATTAGCACATAGTAATATAGTCAAACTGTATTTATACATCTTGGCTATCATCCTTAATAGGTTGCAGAGATCTATTCAGTTTGGGACTCACATGGTGTTTCTGGAATGTCTGGTTCAAAAGACATGTATTTTTGCTACGATTGGTAATTGGGTAGTGGGTTGTCATCCACAACATCATCGAATTCATTTTTTTCATCTTCATATTCGTGGTAGTCTCCGAACGCAAAAGAGCATTCGGGTTTTTCAAAATGGGACTCATTTTGCTGATTTGATACGTTATTATGAAAATCACTAGTTCCAAAATTCAAATCCAGACCATTGTTGTCGAAAGACATATTTGTAATATTATTAGATGGTCCGATGTTTTCCAAAGTTGTTGGTTCAAAGAAATCATAAAACGTGTTTTCCAAAAAGCTTGTAGTATCGTATAATGTTTTATGTTGAGAAACATACAAATGTGCTACTTCATCTTTAGAATTACAAGCACATTCTACAAAAAACTGTACCTCATGGTCGTCGGTGATATCAAAATTATCGTCTATTGACGACAGCTTAGCAGATAAATTTAATGGATAATTTGCTTCCAAATTGAATTTCTTCATCACCATTTCGTGTAACATTGTGTACGTCAAATCTTCATGCAAAATGGCACCTCGATTCATTCCGTTATAATGAATCAAACATTTAAACTTTTTAATATTTGATCCCATATTTTTTATAGATTTCAAAGTGAAGTTTTTTATCAGTTCGAGTAACTGTGATTATATATATATAGTCAATGAAATTTGTATAATCACTTAGTATTTGTAGCGATTTATGACATGATTTGACATTTGACTTGACATTTCAATGACTGAATAGAAACATTGACTAGACAAGTCAATGAAATTTGTATAATCACTTAGTATTTGTAGCGATTTATGACATGATTTGACATTTGACTTGACATTTCAATGACTGAATAGAAACATTGACTAGACAAGTCAATGAAATTTGTATAATCACTTAGTATTTGTAGCGATTTATGACATGTCATGTACACTATATATACTTATAACATTACCTTATTTTAACTTACAAAATCACCATATAACCTTATCTAACTTTTTCTTAAAGTAAGTATGTCAGACAACATACCGTTTGACATTCAAATGGATATCATGAATAGACTTCCCGTGAAGTCTTTACTTCAATTTCGTGCTGTGTCAAAGCAATGGAAGTTTTCCATTGACAGTTTTGACTTCATTCGTAATTATGGCTGTCGTGAGAGAAATACTTGTTGTTTTAATTTAAGCTTTAGGCATAATACTCAAGGTTATATCCATTCATTTGATGAAAATTTAGGCTTTAGGAATTTTGATTCCAATTTAAATGTTTTCTCTCTAAAACCAGTTGCTTCATCTGAAGGGGTATGGTGTTTTTCATTTTTAGAAAATTCATTCCTTCTCCTTTGGAACCCGTCAATAAAAAAATCGGTTGGAATATCAGTCCCTAATTACACACTTCAACCTGATTCACCAAAAATGATATTTGGTTTTGGTATTTGTCCTGTCACTCTAGAGCCAACCATTTTGAAGATAAATTACCCGTTATACACTGACGGTCCATGGTATGTGTCGGTGTCTACGTCAAGCTCTAGAACTTGGTATAATCTTGATTATGACTATTTCCCACGTCTATCGATAAGAATAAAACGGTCAGGTCAAGCAGTTATAGATGGTAAATTTTTCTGGATTGGATCAGAAAAGTTTTATAACGATGATTGTATTTCTAATAAAATTTACTTGATAGTTTCATTTGATTTGGTTACTCACCAGTTCCATGTACAAGACATGCCTGAACAGGTAGGAGTTGGGGAGTTTTCACCTCCGTACTATATTTCTCAGCTAGGAGACTCTCTTATAATTTCTGGAAGCTTTGGTTTCGGGGATTTTCGTATTATTTATGCATGGGCGTTAGATTTTCAAGATGGTTTTATTTCATCGTGCAGTCTGCTATTCACCATTTCACACCCAGCAGGTCATTTTCTCAAATTACTTGGATTCAGTAATGATAACGAACCAATAGTGGAAGCAGAAATTGTCCAGCAATGGTATCGCTCACTGCAAGTGTTCCATCCAATCATTGAGGGCTTTGTGAATATCGGTGTCGAAGCAAACCGTGATTCATTTTTCATTGGCCCACACAAAGAGTCACTAATTCTACTTACCGAACCAAGTAATCAAATAATATATTAATGTTAAAACCGCACTAGTTTATATATGTAATGTTTTAATTTACAACTCTATGTATTCTGTTAGGATTTCGTATTGTATTTAGGGTTTCTATATATTCAACTCTATGTATTCTGTTAGGATTTATATATGTAATGTTTTAATTTACAACTCTATGTATTCTGTTAGGATTTATATATGTAATGTTTTAATTTACAACTCTATGTAATGTTTCTATATATTCAGTGATTCGTCATATCTGTCAGTGAATTGTCAAAATCATGTCATAAATCACGTAAAATACATAGTGATAAAACCAATGTCAAGGACTAGTCAAGTCAATGTTTCTATATATTCAGTGATTTGTCATATCTGTCAGTGAATTGTCAAAATCATGTCATAAATCACGTAAAATACAAAGTGATAAAACCAACTATAAATGACTTGTCAAATATGTTTTTGTAAAATAAATACCATACTTTGAAACTATTTGCAAACAACACGTTAGGTTTGATATTCGTTTATTCATACAACTCTTGAATAGATTACATTGCAATGGTGAAAATGGCGCCATATGAAGCTTTTGCATGTCGTTGTGGAAAAGGAGATGTTGTTCTTCGAGAATCGTACCAACCTAACACTCGTGGTAAACTTTACTATGCATGTCCACGATCTAAGGTGAACAATCACTTGTTTTTTTGTGTTTTCTATATTAATCTGTTTATTTTGTATTAATTGATTTATTTACTCTATAACAGCCTAAGGAAAATGATTATGGATGTAAATTTTTTTATGGAAAGAGGAACGAATCCGTCTACTAATCAGTTCTGCGGGATCTTCATCGACTCCAAGTTATTCCTCAGAACCTTCATCACCTAATAGCTATTCCTCAGGAACTACAACACCTCAAAACCATCATTCAGGAACTTCAATAAGTGGAGGGTGCTCAAACTGCAAGCACTTACTTGGAAAGATAAAAGTACTCGAGGCAGCAGTCGAAATGCATATGCATCCGGAACAACACACACGTAATTCGACTGCACTACTTCACGAACTGTACAATGACATGGACAATCTTGGTTTAGTTTGTCATTTGGATTGTAATTTTTATGCTTGCTTGTTTCTTAGTTTTAGGGCTTTCTAATGTATTCAATTTGGGTAACAATAAAATGGTTGTGTTCAATAAAAACATGTGGTCATTACCATAAAAACAAAATAATACATAAGTCATTCATTCAAATAGATAGCTTAATAATACACAAGACATTCATTCAACTAAAATTTAGCATTACATAAGAAGATTAATATGCTATTTATAGGGGTAAATAGTTAAAGTTGTCATAATCTTGTCATAAATCACGTAAAATACATAGTGATGAAACAAATGTGAGTGACTAGTCAACTCAATGTTTGTATATATTGAGTGATTCGTCATATCTGTCAGTGAATTGTCAAAATCATGTCATAAATCACAATACATAACACATTCATTAAAATAAATTAAAACACAATACATAACACATTCATTAAAATAAAATTACAAAGTACAATAAGGAGACTAAACACAATACTGAATTTTAAAAAAACACAATACAACATTAGATAACCAAACTAGTGCAGTTTTAACATTAATATATTAGTTCATTATTTGGTTCAGTAAGAAGAATTAGTGACCCATTGAGATGTCATGCATTGCTCCGAATGCTTTCCGCAATCATCTTTAACTACAATCACGTACCATATTTTCATTGGCTAAAGTTCATAATTGCTAACTGACGACCTCGATCCTCCTGAATTTGTTTCTCAACCATACATTTGATTTCATCATAAGTATGTGGAACCGAACACGCCATTGAATTTTTTTATATGATATGTTATAATCAATCTAGTATGCTATTTATAGGGTTAAATACTAAAAGTTGTCAAAATCATGTCATAAATCACGTCATAAATCACGTAAAATCCAAAGTGATGAGACCAATGTCAAGGATTAGTCAACTCAATGTTTCTATATATTCAGTGATTTGTCATATCTGTCAGTGAATTGTCAAAATTATGTCATAAATCACGTAAAATCCAAAGTGATGAGACCAATGTCAGGGACTAGTCAACTCAATGTTTCTATATATTCAGTGATTTGTCATATCTGTCAGTGAATTGTCAAAATCATGTCATAAATCACGTAAAATCCAAAGTGATGAGACCAATGTCAGGGACTAGTCAACTCAATGTTTCTATATATTCAGTGATTTGTCATATCTGTCAGTGAATTGTCAAAATCATGTCATAAATCACGTAAAATACATAGTGATGAGACCAATGTCAGGGACTAGTCAACTCAATGTTTCTATATATTCAGTGATTCGTCTAATTTAAAAATGGATTCCAACTTATACATATTCATTGAATTAAAAACACAACTTCTTAACCAACTATCAAAAATGGATTCCAATTTTAGCAACAAAAATGAACCATGGGAATACAGTCTAGATATTGATGATTCCGATCTCCATTTAACACCTGTTGTGCGTTCCTCTAGTAGCACACATGTTGAACCATCTTCCTACACTACAAATCCAGTTACAATAATACCCGGTCCTTTAGGTTTTGTTCAGCTCTCTAGTAGCACTCGTGTTGAACCATCTACCTCAACCCTAAATCCAGTTAGGATAATACCCGGTCCTGCAGGGCTTGTTCAACAAGCCAGGCTGCTTAAAGAAAAGGTTTTTATTCTAGATCTGGATGGGGCTTTAATGTCTACACAACAATATATGGACAAAGTTGTTGAGGATGTTGGTGAGGATGATGACTTTAAGAGTGCAGCGTGGCTTAGCGCCACTAACTATGTGAATGCATTTGGTGGCACTTTAACTGGATGTTTGGGAGACGTCGATAACTTTCTGAAAAAGGGAAAACTTGAACAAGTTGTTGGAATAGTCAAGTCTTGTTCACCGAATATGCTTGGCGACCTAAACGTGACTCTAAAAGATCTCTCAGGTACAATACCTAGAATACAAAGTCATTGGTAAGGGTTGTTATGGAAAGGATATTAATGTAGGCGCTGCTATGATACTAAAAAATGTCTCTGTTTTTACTCCCAAACCATCAAAGCATTACCTTAACATAACAATGTGAAATGTGGTTGAGGTTTTCCGTAAAGATACTGTTCCTGGAAGTGGCAGTGGTTAACCTTAACATTATTATGTCCGTTTATGATTTTAATAAAGTTGTACTGCAACAAATATCATCGGTTGTAATGTTTTATTATTTAATGTCTACTTATTCTGAATGTATCAAAGTAATATAAAATTTTATTAAATACAAAATGTGACTCTTTCAACATACACTATACAAAACCTATACTAATCATAACCACAATTTTCAGTATCCTCGCACCTACACTTATAGAAAGTTTCACACATATGATATCTCATGTTATCCCAATAGACTTGGCTATCACCAACCACTGCTGGCGGTTGACGCAAACATAACTTGGTAATCAACCAACATGTTATAACTCCATAATCTTTGGTGTTTTGTTGTTGAGGGACCGCGTAACCAAAACAATCATTGTAACAGAATCGAAAATTATGGGGTTGTCGATCAGTTCCATTGAAGTACCCACGCATCTGTAATATCCTATTAATAACGGAGGTCCAATCTCTTACTTGTTGTTCTAACATTAACTTGGTGGGGGATCTACTCTCACGTCCATAGAGTCAATAACATAAATAATAGAGTCCAATCCAAGTTTATTGCTCCAGTCACCCAATGAACTCCCCCAGCGTTTATTGGCATATACACCTACAAAGATTAAGCCAATAAAATAGGTTATATTCGTACTTAAAACTAATTATAAAGTTTTAACACAATAAAACAACAAAATAAGTACCCAGTTAACATTCTTCCATGATGGGTATGGACGCATTGAACCATCCAATGTTCCGATAATGTGTGGATCCGTCAGTATCATAAAACTATTGTTTTCAGGATGTAAGCATATTATACCGGATTTAGACAGGGTCTGCCCTTTCTCTGATTAGGATCTGAATCCATGAATTCATGTGCTGATTCATAAAACACAAACAAAATCAATATCTTTATTTGGAAAAAATATTTACTAAATAATAATACATGTATTAATAAACTTACATCACCAGACAACCAACCATCTGGCCAAGACCGGTCACTCCTATACGTACACAAATGCGGAACTAGTTGCGGCCAAAAGAAACTGGGAACTTTATAACCCTTCATATAACAATCTAAATAAATATCATATGGGTTTAAAATAAATTCCGCCGTCGTTATATAAGCATCTCGAGTAACCTAAAAACCCACGTTAAAAAAACTATCTCTCAAAAAAACATAATTTTTCAATTAATTTATTCATAATTTAATACTCGACCTAACAAATCCTTATCAGGTCCCACGTTTTCATTAAAAAATAATTATCGGTCCCTGCTGTAACACCTAGTTATGGTTTACGTCCTCCATATCCGATCTAATTTCATCAACAAAAGTGTTGCCAAGATTCAAAGGTGATAATTTGGCAGCCTTGCCCTTTTTTTCGTGTTTTATCAGTCCTTTTTTTAGGTAACACTGTAGTAGGAGGCAAAACCGTATAGGGACTCAGCATATGGTGTTCCCTCCTTGCTCGATCACATATGTTCTAAAAAAAGAAAATAAATAAATAATTATTAGTTAATGATGTTTAGTAATATAGAATCATACTCGTAAATAAGTTCAAGATTACCGGGTTCAACAAGCCAGCATCATGACGATGAGAGGGGAAAGGGGGTGGCAAATTTATAGAATAAGATGTCATCGGTTTTGCCAATTACTTGTACCAGGATGCGACGAGATAGGTGGTTGCGAATTTGGAGTACCCAAATACGATGGATTTAGTGTTTGCCAATTTGATGGCGTCTGCCAATTTGATTGAATTGGTGTTTGCAAATTTGATGGCGTTGCCATATTAAAGAATGGGCTGCTGTTTGCCAACGTTTGAAAAGGAGACGAAACACCCTGTGGACAACCATAAATACAAATATATAAGAATTTATTACTTTCTAGCAAGGAAAAATAAACATTATTAATTCGACATAATTTATACCTGATAGCTCTGAAATCCACTCAAATCGCTAATACCATAATGTTGATCGACAATGATGGGTTCTTTGTTTGCTTGTGACACCGGGCCAACTCTCGTATCCTCCATAAACCTACTAATTTTTTCGTACATATAATCGTTCTTTTGCATCATTTGCTTATACCCCCTCCTTTGTTCCTTAAATTCTCGATACATTTCTGATGGAACTTCAAAATAATTGTTTCGGTTTAAATGATGAGGTATCCGTTCGTCTTTAATGTTACGCCCGTCAAAGTATGCCCTACTTGAAACCCACCATCACGATCGAGCCTCGATCTCATCTGGTACAAGTCTCTCAACAGGTAGTTGTCCCTTTAAAATAAAAATAAGGACATTCAGTATGAATTAATTAACATAATCAAATTTAATAACCTGTCAAAATAAATAATAATACTTACATGCAAAAAAGGTTTAAGCATTCTAAGATAAAACTTATTCTTTGAACTCCAAGCAACTATTCTAGGAAGACGACGATAACATGTATAATAATCATTCATCGCTGCTAAAAAAGACTCTAATATCCACGTCTAAACAAAAAATTATTTCATTTACTATACATTAAAGTTATAAAAAAATGCCCAATTCAATATTATAAAATAAATTATGACATACCTTGAATGCCCAAAGAAAGCCAGTAAGCGAATAACTTTTCTTATCAACTTTATCTGTAGGCTGAGTGGCATATAAGGTCGGCCAACGTCTAACATTTGCATCCTTTAGTTGCTTGTATAATGTTGGCCATACATGCGAACCTCAAGGATAGTTGTCCCAACCATCTCTATCATTCGCTAACCTTAATATCCAATTTGGGACATGACGTCTATCCTCAGGGCCTAATAACACTAATTGTAATATGCCTACACAACAAAGGCTAACAGCATCGTTGTCGTCTAATTTTTTAAACACCTTACTATTAATTAATGCTTCAACATGTTTCCCTCTTATAGGTTGACCATCTAAAGATGAAGAAAACACCCTACACCTAAAAGGGATCGGCTCTGCCTCGTCATTATAATCAATCCAATTCTCTACACCAAACTTTAACCCAGTTTCAAGGCAAAATTCTTCCCTATCAAATTGAATTTGAAATTTATCAACTACATGGTAACACAAAGGGATATTTTCATTTTCATCGTCTGTGAACACTTGGCGACCCAACATAAAGTGTATTAAAATACAATTTTCAGTCCAATCCTCTTGATTTAAGAACCAACCAAAACAGGTTTGCCTAAATAACACTTCACGTGCAGCGCCCCTAATTAAAGCTCTAATTTTTTTAATCAAAGTTAACTTACTCCTACATGTCACAAGAACACGTGGTACCTAAAATTAAACATAAACATATATTACTATAAATATAAACATCAAATTCAAAATACATAATTATTTAACATAAAAAAATTATACCTCGTAATCGCTCAAATCCATCTTATTAACGCAGCAACCAAAAAATGATACGATCACACAAACACCGGAGCAAAACAACCTGGTAATACAACTACTGCTATTTGCTAATTGAACTATGAACTATGAACTATGAATTTTACATTCATGTGAACTAACATTTATATGATTAGAATTATGAAAAATACAAATGCCATACTGCTAGATATGATATTTCATTGCATGCATAAGTCTTTCATTGCCATGCATAAGTCATTTCATTGCCATGCATCAATCTTTTCTTCCAGGCTGATAGAAAACAAAAAAAAACTTATCACTCCTTGTGGTGCGCGATTTACCGACACGAAATAGAAAAAAAACACTCTTACAATTGCGCGATAAACTTTAGGGTTTGTAATTTTGTGTCGATAGCAACGAAGATGGTCTAAACGGTTGACACGTGTTCTTCGAGTTCTTGGCTGCTACATATGCGCGATAAACTTGATCCTTTTCGTAATGTCCAAAAATATTGGTTACTGCAAGAAAAGATTTTTCTTATATGGTTTACTCGGTAAATTTTTCTTCTCTTAATCGTATGCAAAGCTATCTGTGTATTTTTACACTACTGGGCAAAAAGCACATAACTAGATATTATTTTAATATCTGTAATTGGTATACAAGAAGGGTGCTACTATTGGTACCACTTGCCCACTGAAAAGTACCAAAAAGGGTACTGAAGATTCTCTTTATCCTTCCTATTTACAGTACAACGCAGTTTTTTATTTTCGACAATTTAATACTTTTGACTTGTCAAACTTTATATTTTTTGTTCCGCACTTTCCGTTTCACAGTTTTATGATGTAAACAAAATTATAAAAATAAATAAAAATTATTAAAAATCAAAAAACGCAAAAAATCAAGGGAGTACAAATGATGTTTTAAGAGGGTACTAACAACTTACCCCATACAAGAATTGATGACTGTTGCATGTATAATTTCAATGCATACAACTGAATGTGAGTTCTGACACAATAATGATCTCTAAACCTATTTTTTGTGTTAACGCGTGTGAGCTAGACTACTTTTATAAATATAAAGAAGATGATGCAGATAGGGTCAATGAGCGAGTCAACATGATAAATAAGCTTGGCGACTATTTTGCGGCAACAAATTTCTGTGGCGGATTGGGCTGAAATTCGCATGGTCACTCAAAAATGGCTCAACGGTCAAGACTCATCGCTTTGCCATGAGCCCTGTCAGTTTTGGGCCTTTTGGGCCTCAAAATGGCGTTTTTCTCTTTTTAGACTTTATTTTGGACAGAATAAATTATGTTTTGTTTGTGATTTTGTTTTCTTTTTATTTAGAACTGATCCTCCTTTATAAGGACGATTTCAGGGTTGTCTCTGGCAGATTTTGAGAAACTTACAAATTTATTAAATAATAGAATTTCTTGTTTTGAGAATTTCAGATTATTTCTTGTGTTTGTGTAGCTTGTTTTTATATTTGATCTGCATTATTTGGAATCAGAGCCTTTAGGTGATCATGTATACACGTGGTAGAAAGAAAGCTAATGCGAAACCATCACCTCCTGCTCATGATCCTCATGATGTAGAGACGATTGAAAGGCTGCAATAGCGGATCCAAGAAATTGAGCTCCAGTAACCACGCCTTGACTCGCCAGCAAAAGAGGCGAAAACTGAGCCCAACGTTTGGGATGAGGATTCAGTAGGAGTCAATCCTTTTGGCGGAGGAAAACATAGGTATGTTAATCGTCTTTATCAACATCGTCATAATGATCATGCTGTAGATCGCGACGATAGATGTCGCGATGATCCTATTCGCAGTCTGAGATTGAAGATTGAGATCCCTGAGTTTACCGGTAAGGTTCAACCAGATGATTTTATTGATTGGTTAAGTACGGTTGAACGAGTGTTTGATGTGCGGGATATTCCTGATAAGCTGAAAGTGAAACTCGTGGCCATCAAGCTTCGACAACATGCTTCATTATGGTGGGATCATGTTACGAAGAGGCGACAAATTGAAGGGAAATCGAAGGTTGAGACTTGGGAAAAGATGAAGAAACTGATGAAGGCTAAGTTTCTACCAGATGTTGTTCCCACTTAGTTAGTGAACAATAACTACAAAGTTATTATTAACTAACTCATGGCATGCAAGAAAACTAAACTAATTGTTGTTTTAAAAAGATTTGCGTTCGTAAATCTAAATAGCAAGTAAAAGACACAAAATTAACTTTTTAACGTTTAACTCTTTTTATTAAGAATTATACCCCATTGTATGCGAAACTACAATGGGGATTCAATGACAATGTGTGTGTATGTGTGATCTCCTCACTAATAACTTTGCATAAACCTAAAGTGTTATGCAAAGTTAACTACTATGCTAACCAACTGAGCTTGCTCAGGGACTTAGTAGATTTGGAGGAGTAGATGTGTGTTTGTGAAAGATATGACTTTAAATGCACAAACTTAACATCTACTCCTTTACAAGAGTTCTGTTTATACTACTTAGGTAGGGTCACACCTCTTGGGTATTAAGCACTTATCTTAGATCTAATAGGTTAGTACATGTGTACTGATTTGTACCTGTTACAATGTCTATTCTAAGTATGGGACAAATGCTCTTTCCAAGTTCAGTTCCTGACACTGAACTTGTCTTATACCCTCTTCAGGATAAGTTGACTTTTGGATATAAGAGTTTGGACTTATCTGCTTTCAAACTATCCTGCCTATTCTTTAGTCTCTTGTCTTCAGGGTCTTCTAGTTGTTGGAGATCGTATGGGGCTCAGTGAGTCTATTGCCATGACTCACTGAACCCATCACCTTCTTCTTTGGATCAGGATTCATTCACTGAGTATCGCCTCACTAAATGCTAGAGTCTTTCTTGTAGACTCAGGCTGCGCATCTTGAAGGTAACTCACTGAGCTACTATTCACTCAGTGACCTTGAAATGTTAAGGTTATTTTTATTTAGGTTATATTGTATTCAAATCCTAAGTGAAAGATCATTAGGCACTGAATTGACCCAACAATCTCCCCTATTTGGATATAAATATAGCCTAAGTGTTTATCAGTGTGAGTGAGTACTTACAACTTCTTCTTACACTAATTTATGTAAAGCTATCTAGGATACTGAGTTTTTAACACAAAAAGTACTTCATTGAACTCTTACTAGGTCCTATTATCTATAACAAAATGTTAGTGCAAATATTACGATATTTAAACTAAACAAGTCCTTTGGTTTTAATAATGACAAACAAGTAACTTATAATACATAACGTTAAATGTGCAAGTTACGCGTGATCACAACTCATCAACGCATACAATTATCAACACCCCTCGACGTCTCGAGTCTACTCATGCTTTAACAAAAGCTATGAATATATTTATTAAGTTGCATTATGATCAACCCATTTAATAAACCATTGAAAATAATTAACAAGTAATTAATCACATTAGAGAATAGAACAATATTAATTACTATCATAACTAGACAAGATCTTCCATTTTAGGAATAAATCTTAGAAGATCAAAACATATCTTTCCACTTTAGATAATATGACAAATTAATTAGTGAATAAGGACAGAACTAATTAATTCTTGTCTAGCTATTTATGGAAATAAATCTTTCATAATCTAACCAAATCTATTAAATATTTCCATATTAAGTTAAGAAATATTTTGTTTCTAGAAGCTTGTACTTAAATATCATTTAAGTACAATTAAGAAGATTTTGTTAAGATTTATGGATAACTACAAAAGACAAAATAACAACTAGTTTTTTGAATCTGCACACACACGGATCCACCATAACACATGGATCCACCATAACTGGATACGTGGATCCATGACGGCCAAGATTTGGGTTTTCTATAAATAGTACCCATTTGTTTATCTCTTTACCAACTCTTTTCATAACCTTTCACCCACATTATTACACACATTTATGGATCATTATAAACAAGTTTTATAATGTAAAAACATATATAATCATATCATTAAAACCCCAATAACCCTTGATCATAATGCTTCTAACTTTCATTTGTTGCAAGCATGATTCTACATGATCCTCCATTTAAGCAAGCTTAGAGATCTTGCCATCATCATCCACCACATACCTACATATATGAAGATCTCATTATAAACAAGTTTTTATAATGTAAAAATACAATTAATCATATCATCAAAACCTCAATAACC
>BQNB010139628.1:0-14828 GCA_026074375.1 Tanacetum coccineum
ATTTCTTTTTCATTCTTCATTCTTCAACCCTTTCAATGCTTACCGAGACTTCACAACTAACACCTTGTTAGGTTTATTCCAGTGTTAGTTCCATCTCAGTCGGCATTATTCCCGATTCTCACTTTTTCTCCTTTTGTATCATACCTAAGGACTTCTACACTAACTAGTGGATATCCCTGGGTAGATCCCTCCAGTTCTGGCTGGATCATAGGATTTGAATACCTATTCCTAACCACCTTATAACTCCATAAATTTAAGTACATGGTCAGTCTTTTAGGTTTTCCATCATAATCAAAACCAAAATCATTGAAAAGTTCAATCAAAGTGTTTGATATAAATATCAAAAGACTTACACTTTGAGAGTTTTTTCATAATTACTAAAAGATCCCCCTTAACATGTGCATCGTAATCGTAGTACATGCTAAGTGTGGAGTACATTGAGTCCATTTTATTCAATCACATTTCAATACAAATTAGATGCAGTTTAATCACATTTTCTCCCCTTATCCAAAATGTTAATCCCTTGATATTTTGGATATCAATTGATTAAACGTTCGAGGACAAAATGTTACATGCAATCTATAAGGAACATTTTATTGCTCTCCCTTAATTTATGAGGGTATATAAGACAGTGTTGAGTACAATAATTTGAAATTTTTTTAATTTACTAAGAAATTCTTGAAAATTTTATACTCGAGCACTCCTTATTATCACCATAATGTCTACACTACATATATACAAATTCATAAGTTTTTATTATTCATGAGGAATGACCTGTTATGATGAGGACATCATGTGATAAATCATATGGTCTTTTGCAGCAGCCAAAAGTCACCCTCGTACGGTCTCCCACCAACAAATCATTCCAAACTCCTCATTATCCTCCTTGACTTGAGCTGTTTGTCAATCGCCTGAATCATAGCTGCTGCTCGCCCTGTCACTCTATCTCTATATTGTCTGTGGTAGATATTCCATCCTAATCCCTTTCAGACGATCATTAAGAGCAGTCCAAACATCATCGAGTGTACCGTCACTAAACTTGTAGAGTTCATCAATATGCATCAATTTGTTCTTCTTGTCTTAGTTCTGATAGATGAAACCTCTGGGATTGGAGTATGATGTATAGGTATCCCTTCATTTAAGATCAAATCTATATGTATCTAGATTTGTGATGTTGAGCTTCTTTTGGTAACTCTCGACACCTAATTGAAGATCTTCAACACACCTTTGGATGACAATACTTATTGTAAACATTCACAAAGAGACACTAAAAACTAGACGTTATTCAACATTGAGATTTGTCAGCTTGCCTTGAACAAGAAAGATCAGCATGTCTTCGATGTCTTGAAGGCGAAGCCTTTTGAAGTCACCTTCCTTGAATGTATATAGCTTGTCATCTTCTCTATGAATGGTGATCCAATCCAAATGTTTGTAACCATGCCATTCGACAATCTGAAGCTTCGTAACAGCAATAATTCGACGTTTGTAGTAGACATCATGAGCAGATTCCCTGTTAGCAGCAAATCCATAGAATTGTTGATGTTTTCGCCCCCAATGTGAGATTCCATAGAGAGCATACTTGTTGTAGTTGACCGTTATTTGACTCCACATTATGTTAGGGACCAACTCTTCAATCCATTTGATATGACCATAATCTGCAGCCTTAGTCTTCGTAATAGAAGTTGCATAGGTTCGGCTTGAGACACCACCACATAGATACGCAAGGTCATTTTTGATGAAGTGATCAAATGGTATAACTTGACGACCATGAGAGTTAGGTATCAATGGTAGTGGCTTTTACAGATCATGAGGATATTGCTGTCCTTTAGGGTTGTTCCAGTCTAGTTTCTCCATGGTTGCCTTATAGACTTCTTTAAAGAAGTATTCAAGTTCGACCAGACTCTTGCATGTGCCTTTAATAAGCTCAAATGTTGGACCGGCTAATAATTCAGGAGTTAGAGTATCAACTTTAAGCCAGTTCATCACGAATGCTGAGAAGTCAAGAGGAGTGTCCATTAGCTATTATAAGCCTCACGTAATCTTCCATCGGGCCAAAGACTTAGCAAAGGTTAAACAGGTCCCATGAGCATCAGCAATGTCTTGTTCTAAACATGATCAGGAGTAGGAGGTTTAGCTGGTTACTAGAAAACCATCCAGGCAAGCTAAGAGTTCTCTTTATTATGTATGATCTTCAGTAACTCCTGTTTTGAACTCCTGATGTGCGGGTTCTTCCAAATCTTTGGCAGTGTGCATTGGCTCCTCTGCTTGAGCAGATTTGCCAGCAGACTTGTGATGTGATTTAGACCCTTCAGTTGACTTGCCAGTTGTCTTGGAGGTCTTTTCCTTTGGTGCACTGGTAGACTCTATTCTTATTCTATGTTCTTCTTCCTCTTGGACCCCCGGTTTTTGATCCACGGAGGTTTTTTCTCTTATCCTCATCATCTATATGTCTTTTAAACAAAATAGTATCTCCATAAGTGTTAAGTATGAGCTTGTAACTTTCATAAGCGTCAACCAATGCCTTATAGAGATTCTTCTGTTCATTAGATCTGTAGATTAACTTATTACTCTCCATCTTATCTATAAGAATCTTCTTAAGCTCGAGTTCAGATAGGTTGGCGGCTATGGCATGAGATGTCTTAGATTCATTAGATGAACAAGTCAGAATCTCAGCTTCGAGTTGTTCATTGACAGTCTTCTCAATTTTTAGCAAAATCTTAAAGACTTGAGCTTTAACTTGTTCCTTGATGGGAATTCTTGATATTTCTTAATGTTTATTATCAAGTTGTTAATGAAGTTTGCAATTTTCAGTTTGGGCTTACTTCCCTCTAAGTCCTTTCAGATTCTAACTGAACAGCTGTTTATTAACGGATCATGCATCTTGTTGCAAGGTACGCATCAATAATGCCGGCATATGAAGAAACCTGATGACAAGCAAATTGATCCGTTTGATAAACTCAAGAAATTGTTTTTCTATAGTTTTTAGGTCAATGGCAAACCCGAATACAGAGCAAGAATTAGCAAATCTTATAGGGGAGGAAGCTGGAATAGTAGTTGGTGTAAGGAACTAGTATTTGTTATGCAAGATGTGTTGAGAGGGGTGGGTGGTGGAGGAGTGGTTGTTACAGATAAGAGAGGTGGCTCAGCAATAGCAGTAACCGGAACATCTACCAAATAAGTTGACTCAGTGGTAAGATGAGAAATTAGAGTCAATTTCCTGTATCTGGAACTTGGGGTTGAGCATGTTAGAAACAAAGCTAGATGACACAGAAGAACTCTGTTGTTGACCTTCAGGATTGACCGGAGCGGTGATTATCACATGAGTATCTTCTGTTACTTGAGTAGGTTGAACATTGGTCTGTTGAGCATTTGTCATTTCAATATCTCGTCCTTCCAGATTGACGTTCACTGTCCATTATAATTCATTTGCTTCGACCTCTTCATCTTGTTTGTCTCCCTCACAAACATTCACACCTTGAATTTCTTCATCACTGTCTTCATCATCAGTGGATTCAACATGAGATGGTGTTTGAACCCTAGGATCAAAGCTATCTTCTTCTTTATCTTCTTCATCATGAGTGGAAAACTTGGGATGAACAAAGTCATCACCATCATTGTCAGATTTAGTCCGTTCATCATCATCATCATCATCATAATCAGCATTATCATCATCATCTTGATCATCATCATCTTCGTCTTTGCCTATGTTTGCTTCATCGTCATCATCTTCTTCATCACTAGACTTCTAAGATTTTGCTCATCATCATATCCATAAGTAGGTACATCGGGAACCTCTGGTGTAACACCAGTTCTTTCATGTTCACCTGAACCGCTGGGTTGAGAGCTGTGAAGTTGTGTTTTGCTTCTTTTGATGGCTAATTTCATCTATTTAGCCTCAGACAATGCAATTTCAGACAAAGTATCTAGTCCTTCAACAAGTTGCTTCTTCTTTCTTGATCTAGTCACCTTAGTAGCAGATTTGATTCTTTTACCGGAAGAAGCTTTAGGTGCTTGTACAATCTTCTCCTTGGTGGTTCGACGTACATACTTCGGTTTTGGAATCGCCTTTCTAATAGCAAACGCATAGTAAGTCTTGTACGCTTTAGATTCTTTCATAGCTTGAGTGGTTAAGTTATCAGGAAGAATGGCATCGTATTTTTGAACAACTTCATGCTGAGGGATGAATCTCATGGTAGTGAAAATAGGATCATCATTAGCCATGTGCCAATCCACTTTGTTTCTGCTTGGAATGGATTGATCTTGTGACATGAAGTGATTGATGATGACTTTGGTGAATCTTGGGTAGAATATGTATTTGTTCTTCCGTGATTCCTTGTTCTCGATTTGAAAAACTAGGTCTTCCCATAGGAGGTAGGCATAGTCAACTTTTTGCTGGTGATATAAACCCTAAAGGATTTGAGCCCTGGAGAGACGAAGTGAATCGATTCCATTTACTTTACCGCTGAGACATTTGTTTATGATAGTTCCGAATGTTCTCCAAGGTTGAGGTAGAATATCAACTTTGACATCAGACAATAATTTGATGTTTCAGGGGTAGCCAAGTTCTCTCATGAAAGTAAGTATTTCCTCTTCAAATGGAGGATCTACAAACTACTGTCCAGGAAGTTTTGGATAAATCTGAAGCATATTTCTAAAAGTATCCAGATCAAAAGAATATCTCTTTATGTTCAGCTTGAATCTGATGGAATGCTTGTGGTAAGAAGCAAAAGTCCATAATTCATGCATGTAGATAGCAAGGACACTTAAAGTGATTAAGAAGGCTGGATAAAAAGGTGTGAGAGAAAGAACATCTAAAGCAACTTGAAAGGTGGGTTCTTTAGGCTTAAATGTGGTGCTCAATCTGTAGTTGCAACTTCCAATCAGTAGACGTTGTTCCCATGGAACGAGAGCATCGTCCAGGGCTTGTTGTTGTTCTTTTATGATACTCATGATTCTGCTAAGAAAGAGTCGATACAGTTTATATACAAACAAGTTTATATAGACACTATATATAGAGACCCTAAATTGACACTTAATGCATATAACACATTTTGAGACATAACCGTGAAAAGAGTGAACTTATATTTGCTTAGTTGGATAAATCCAATTTTAACTTGATTAGATTTCAAAGATAATCAATTTTAAATTTGCTACCTAACACAAGTTTTAGATCACCTTTTGGTTAATATCTAAGTGTTTATGATAATTAGCCTTATTGTTTCTATTAAGCATGAATGAATCTGGTTGATTAGGTGAAAACTGTGAATTAGTTCACAATTGCGAATTCGGACATAGTAAGAGAATACAAATTCGGATACTAAAGAATACTGCGAATTCGGACCCTTAACCAAACTGCAAATTCAGACCCTACAGGCATATTACGAATTCGGACACTAAAGGCTCATTGCAAATTCGGGTACTAAAGACATGCTGCGAATTTGGACACTTAAGGCATATTGCAAATTCAGACACTAAAGGCTCATTGTGAATTTAGACACTAAAGGCTTATTGAGAATTCGAGCACTAAAGGACATTGCTAATTCGGACACTAAAGGCATAATGCGAATTCGGGTATTGAAGGCACACTGCGAATTCGGGTATAGCTAACATCTGCGAATTCGGATGACACATAGAGCTGCGAATTCGTGGACAACTAAACTGCGAATTTGGAAAGGTCTTTTAAGTTGAGTTTTTCAAGTATTTTGCCACCTCAAAAATCAATCATAGAGTACACATGAACATTTTTTAGCAACAATTTACCACAAAATCTTCACCAATTACCACAAACGAATGTTTTACACTTAAATTTCACTTCACACCCAAGAACAATCATGAGATAAGAATTTAAAGTACATTATAATTCAATGATGCATGTATCACTTATTTCATACAAAACCCATAAGCTTTTTCTATTAGAACACATAAAACGCATATAATGACACATAAAATCAATCAAATCCAATTCATATGTTATTGTTATCAAGAACTGTTATGAACGAGTCCATTACATCCTTAAAGGAACAAAACTCCTCAATCAATTTGAATTTTTACTCAGTTTCAATTTTCGAAGAACCCTAATTGAATACTTAGGGTTTTCTTGATCAAATCCTTATAAAAACAGGATTCGACTAAGTTTTAGGTTCATTAGGATGTAAGGAACATAGTTCAAATTATACCTTAAGCACGAAATTGATCTGAAGTAGGGTATGAAGGTGTGACGATCGAGTGGAGGGTTTTGAGAAAGAATAAAATTAAGTGTGGTTTGTGTGTGTGTGTTTGATCATGAAAAATGGGTGGGGTGGGAGTGTTATAAAACTAATTAGGTTTTTGACACTTTCACCCCCTAAACTTTGAGATATTTTCCATTTTAGATATGAGATTGTTTAGGCATAAAAAATTAGCACAATGGCGCATTAAGTCTCTATACCTAACAACTTAAACTTGCACATATTCTCACTCAAGGTATAAACAAATAACATATAAGGCACACATAAGCTAAATTTAAATAACTTTCCTTAAAAAAATGATATTCAGTTATTGTTTAAAAACCTTTATTCCTTTTATCAAATGACTTTCTGAAGAAGATAATTTGACATTTTCTCCCCCTCAAACAATGACCTATTTTCTATTTAAAGAGCTTTAGTCGTTGTTTGAGAAGTCAAATGTCTTTGAAAAAAAATATTTTATGATGATAAAATGTCTTTATTATGAAAAACAAACACCAATTGTAAATAAGATTTCTCTTATTTTCACACATAAGCGCACTGACACGTACACTCATGGAATATAGGAAGCACGGGTTGTGATGCAAAGTAATCACAAGCCTTTGCATGGTCATAAAGTAGACCATGCCCGAGAATAAATTCCTGTTGAGAGGTCAAGTTTCCTTTTTGACGGAATACTTGCCTTTAAGATGATGACCGGGTTCCTATCAGAAATAATAGCAAGCCATTTGGCATGTTTTGAAAACATTTGAAACTTCTACTCGAACTTCATTTACAGCCTCGTATCATTATTGAATGACATTTCTAAGACGTAAATGTTGTCGATTTTCAGAAGACATGCCATTATTATTTCTTTTTATATTTTCACATTTTTTAATTTTTTTTGGTTTTAAGTGAATTTTATATTTTTTGTATTTTTGTTTTTAAAAAATTTAATGAAAATTTTTTCTTTGATTTTATGAATTTTATATTTTTGTATTTTGTTTTTATAAAAAATTTCTAAAAAATGAAAAAATCTTTTTGGTTTTTAAGTATATATACATATTATACAGGATATTTGAATAGGTACCACCACTATTCATCAACTTCATCTGCCAAGTGTTTCAGAGTCTCCGGCGTAAAACTTTGCATTCCCAGCTTGTTGATAAGAAATTCAATTCTTTCTTTTGCAAGGGCTTTAGTGAAGATATCCGCCAGCTGATACTCCGTATTGACAAAATAAAGTCTGATCACCCCATTCTCAAAATGCTCCTTGATAAATGTGAAATCTAATGTCTATATGCTTCGACCTAGAATGTTGAACGTTGTTGCAGCATAAGGCAATAGTGCTTTTGTTATCACAGTATATTGTAATTTTATTGAATCCAAGGCCATAGTGGGTAACCTGTGATCTCATCTAAAGGATTTGAGCACAACAACCTAACATAGCAATATATTCAGCTTCCATACTGGATATCGCAGCGCTTTTCTTCCTTTTTGATAACCAGCTAACAAGTCTATCTCCTAAGAACTGCATACTACTAGATGTGCTATGGCGTGTATCTTGACAACCAGCATGATCCGCATTTGCAAATGCTGTTAGAGCAATCAAAGAATCTTTCGGATACCATAGTACCCGATTGACGGTTCCTCTTAGATACCAAAAGATCCTTTTGACCGCATGTAAGTGCTTTTCAGTAGGCCAAGCCTGATACCGGGCACACATGCATATAGCAAATTGTAGGTCAGGTCTACTAGCTGTAAGATAAAGGAGGGTGACAATCATGCTACGATAGTGTGCCGGATCAACAGCTTTTCCTTCTTTATCCTCATCCAGTTTGGATTTCTCCACCATAGGAGTATCCATTGGGTCACAAGAGTCAAAACCGTATTTATTTAAAGATTTAAGGGAATATTTTTACTAGTTAATAAAGATGCCTCTAGGACTTTGAGAAATCTGTAGTCCTAAGAAAAATGAGATTTTGCCCATCATTGACATCTTAAATTTTGAACACATGATTTTAGCAAATAGGTCATAAAGTTCAGGTGTAGATGCAGCAAAGATAATATCATCGACATATATTTGTACCAGAAGTAATTCCTTACCTTCTCTACGGATGAATAGAGTAAGATCCATTGAGCCTTTGGAGAAGTCTTAGGATATTAGGAACGAAGACAACATGTCATACCACGCGCGTGGAGCTTGTTTCAACCCATAAAGAGATTTCATTAGCTTGTACACGTGATTGAGGTTATCTGGATCCATAAACCCGTCCGGCTGGCTAACATAAACCTCTTCTCGCAGATTACCATTCAGAAACGCAGTCTTCACATCCATTTGGTAGACGACCATGTTCATGTGAGTGGCAAACGCGAGAAAAATCCTTATAGCCTCTAATCTTGCAACCAGAGCAAAAGACTATTTAAAATTAATTCCCTTTTCTTGACGGTAACCATGAGCCACTAACCGAGCTTTATTCTTTAGAATACCTCCTAGTTCGTCTAGCTTCACTTTGTAGATCCACTTCAAAGTAATAACCATAACTTTATCTGGTCGGGGTACGAGCTCCCATACTCTAAGGCGTTCGAACTCATTGAGATCTTCTTACATTGCTTCAATCCAGCAGGATTGAGTCAAAGCATCTTTATACTTCTTGGGTTCAACAGAAGTGAGGAAAGCATCATAGTAACAGAAAAGAGCTTGCTCATGTAATTGCAACCTTGTGAAAACTGGTATATCGAGTTCATCGATTATATTTTCAAGTGGATGATCCTTAGTCCATTTGCTATTGTGTTCAGAAATTTGGTGATCGGGATGCACAATTGTATGACTAATATCCGTATGATGAAGATTGATCAGAAGGAACTTCTGGAATTGGAATACTAAAGTACGGATCATTATTTATGTGTGCAACATCTAAGTCATGATTGTCTTCTTCAACATCGTTAGGAATGATAGGAGATTGAGTTTTGGGTGTTGTTTGAGAGTTACTAGGGGATGGTTCATCTTGGTCAACTGTTGTTGAGGAAGGTGAACCGGTTGATGCAGCTGGTTCTGGAGCAACTATGTCAGCAATTGGAGCAATTACTTCAGGGGTTGGGTGATCAACGCTAGGTGGAGGAGTGAGTAATTCATCAAACAGCAGTTGAAACAAGAGATCCTAATCACTTCTTGAAGGTGGAACAAACGGTGTTGAAGGAGGACGGTTTGGCACGAGTCCTGAACTGATTGTTGCAGGAGTCATTTCATGAAGTGCGGGTCTTGAACTGCTATGTTCAGAAGCCATTGCAGTCAGCTCATCAAAATTGTGAAGTCTAAATAATCTGATAGACTCTAAGATCGTTTAAGCTTGAGATGGGTTAGATCTCATCTAGGATTATAAACATCAAAGATTAACAATATACAGTAGAATAATAACAATAAGAACAATGATGTTTAACAAGGTTTTATTATTCATACGTTTCCCTCTTTCCCCAAACACAATCTTAGGGCTACAATAACTAAGTATCTAACTATGGTGTACACACACACCTTTTACTATTTGACTCTCATTAGTCGACTCTGCTATGTCTAAAACCTATGTCTATGATCTCTTTATATAGGGAGAGATCATGACTTACAAAGAAAGAAAATCAATATGATAAGGAAACTAATTAAACTAATTTAAATACTTTCTTATCTTTATCTTGTAAATCTTTGACCAGATCTTCATAATTCTCTTCCAGCTTGTAGAATTCTGATATGCTAGATTTAGTCCTTATGTTTCATTCTTTTATTTATTTTGTCCATCAAATCAAGAATCCTAACAATCTTCCCTTATTTGATGATGACAAAACAAACAAAGTCATGTACGAACTTCATCATAAAGCCAAAGCTTCCCCTGAAGTTGAGATGTAATCATCTCCCTGAATGAAACAAAACTTCCTTTGTAAACTACTAACTGCTTCCCCTTAACTTAAGATCCTCCCCTTAAGTTAAACTCTCCATGCCAAACTACCATAGGATCTATAAGTTGCTCTTCATATAATCATCTTCCCCTTTTTGTCTTCATCCAATAGGGGATTGTATGCAACTTTGATCTTCACAACCACACATCATATATCAAGACTTTTAATCCAAGCTTTCCACTGACTTAAATTACCCTCCATTAAGTTCAATACAAATAATGAACTTAGCAGTAGAAAGTGTAAAATAGTAGTATTAACAATGACTAGCAGTAGTAATGACCTTCACCTTGATGTAGCATATAAATGGTTAAACATTTTAACATTAAGCTTCCCCTGAAACCCATATGTTAACCATTTCTTGAATGTAGGCTGTATGTAATGATTACTGATGAAGAAAACTAAGTATTATCATTTTAATGTTGAAGTAGAACAACCCAAACTTGTGTCTTATATCTTGTACTATCCACGTGACTTTAAACTTATAAATGAATCTGTGAAATATAAGTAGATCGCAATCTCTTGATAATTATCCTCATCTTCTATGAGACACCAGACGAAAGTGATAGCAAATGTATGCATTGAGCACCATAAGAGAAATCACACACCTTTGCTAGATTTGTCAAGTCTTTGTCACATCGTTTCTAAGCACGAACAAGTTATCTTCAAACGTTGTAAGCCGTTTAAGATATGATAAGAACACGCATCCAAATAATTCCACTTCAACTTCAAATAAGTGATAAATAATCCTCTTCGTAACCAATTCCAATGAATAATCCAAAATACGAGCCATTAAATCTTGGTTTAAGTCCAACAGTAGTAACTACTAACCCTAGGAGTACTAATAACCACAACAGTATTAACTTCCTTTTGTGTGTGTTGTATGAGATCTAAAAACTGTGTGTTGTCCGATACTGATCAAAGCTAGCAGTACAAACTTTCAACGAGCAGTACTAACCTTTAAAGATAAGGCTAGCAGTATTAACTGCCATTGGCAGTATAAATACAACTGGCAGTACTAATGTATGAAGAACATTACTAAGTACTCATAAGCAGTACTAAGTATAAAGCTGGCAGTACTAACTTCATAGCCAGAAGTACTAATTCTTTTCCCATTAATCAACAGTACTAAAATTTCAACTCCTGTTTCTTTGTAAATTAAAACATGTTGATGCCTGTTAATTCTTCTCTTAACCAAGAACCAAACATCAATACCATTAGCAGCAGTGTTAACGAACCCATGATAACTGGCAGTATTAAAATAGACTAGAAGCATTACTAATCACAAACCAGCACTATTAACCAAGGACAGCAGTACTAACAATAAACTGTCACTGTGTGTCGTCATTG
Source organism: Tanacetum coccineum (assembly GCA_026074375.1). Lineage (NCBI taxonomy): Eukaryota > Viridiplantae > Streptophyta > Magnoliopsida > Asterales > Asteraceae > Tanacetum > Tanacetum coccineum. The sequence continues at coordinate 11,499 of BQNB010139628.1, forward strand.
ACAACAGTAGAAACGAGGAAGCGCAACAGTATAAACATAATAACGACTGTTTAATGATATTTTTTTAAGTATCCAAACGACGCCTCTTTTAGCAACACTTTTCTGTCACTAAACTGTAACTAATTTATCATTCTCATCAACTGCTAATGATTCTTTTCATAGAATAAGTTCCAAAGAACTCTTGAATTATGTAACCAAGAACCACAATCAACAACCATCTTGTTTTCACGAACCAATCAATAACAATTGTGAACAAACTTCCTGTTATATCAAATTAGGGTTGCTGAAAAACCCTAATATCACCATATTCGACATGATAACCAAGACAGAAAATTTGTACCTCTTTTTCTTGATAGATGCGACACCAAAACACCTTGTAGTATCCTAGATCAAGAGCCACATGGCTCTGATACCAATTGTGAAGTCTAAATAATCTGATAGACTCTAAGATCGTTTAAGCTCGAGATGGGTTAGATCTCATCTAGGATTATAAACATCAAAGATTAACAATATGCAACGGAATAATAACAATAAGAACAATGATGTTTAACAAGGTTTTATTATTCATACGTTTCCCTCTTTCCCCAAACACAATCTTGGGGCTACACCAACTAACTATCTAACTATGGTGTACACACACACACCTTTTACTATTCGACTCTCATCAGTCGACTCTGCTATGTCTAAAACCTATGTCTATGATCTCTTTATATAGGGAGAGATCATGACTTACAAAGGAAGAAAATCAATATGATAAGGAAACTAATTAAACTAATTTAAATACTTTCTTATCTTTATCTTGTAAATCTTTGACCAAATCTTCATAATTCTCCACCAGCTTGTAGAATTCTGATATGCTAGATTTAGTCCTTATGTTTCATTCTTTTATTTATTTTGTCTCATCAAATCAAGAATCCCAACAAAAATCTACATGAATTGTCTCAATGATTCGTCTGGTACGTCGGTTATAAATTCAAAATGCTTTGTTTATAGGTGCATATCCAATGAAAATACCAATATCAGCTTTTGGTTGTAACTTACCCAAGTTCTCACTATTATTTGTCGGATAGCAGAGTGCACCAAATACATGGAAAAATGATAAGTCGAGAGGTTTGTCAGGTAAAATCTCATATGGTGTTTTGCTGTGATGAAGATGTATGATGGAACAATTTTGGGTGTAACATGCAGTAGCAACTGCTTCTGCCCATAAGAATAACGGAGCTTTTGCATAAATCACCATTGTGCTAGCAGCTTCAATTAGCGTATGATTACGTCTTTCAACGACACCATTTTGTTGTGGAGAGCCAGCAACATATGTTTCATGAGAGATGCCAATCTTCTCATAATATTCACGCAAACTTTTATTAACAAATTCAGTTTTATTATCTGTTCTGATTCTTCGAACAGTCACTTGAAGCCGCACTTGGATCATCTTGAGAAACTTGATTATGAAATATAGAGCTTCATCTTTTGACCTTAAGAACTTAAACCATGTGAATCGAGAGTAATCATCAACAATGACGAGGATGTACTTTTTTCCATTAACACTTGCGACACGCATTGGTCCACAAAGATCCATGTGCAAAAGATATAGTTTTTCTTGATTGGTGTCTTCAGATTTAGGTTTGTAGGATTTCTTCTTGCTTTTACCCATTGCACAAGCAGAACACAAATGGTCCTTTTCAAATTTAAGCTTAGGGAGACCACGAACAAGACCGTGTCTAGCTAAATGGTTGATTGCACCAAAGTTCAGATGAGACAGACGTCGGTGCCATAGCCAGGACATAGTCTTTGAGGCCTTTGACAAGAGACATATAGGAGAGGACACCATCATATCTCCAAGAGACAGAGTGTACAAATTATTGCCTTGAGATCCAGTCAATAGATCAACACCTTCTAAATTACGAATGAAACAGGTGTGTTGACGAAAAGCAACTTCAAGGTTCGAATCACAAAATTGCCCAACGGAGAATAAGTTGTGTCCAAGTCCTTCCACGTAGTAAACCCTTAATATAGTAACATTCCTAATCTGATAATCACCATAACCCAATATCTTTGCCACATGATCATTTCTGAATTTAACTATACCCAAAACCTTATGGACGAAATTTGTGAGCTGAGAGCGATCTCCGGTCATATGCTTAGAGCAGCAGGAGTCCAAATACTAGAGAACAATTTGGACGACCTATATTCATCAAGAGAGGAAGATGGAACAACGGAAACTATGGATCCCCAAGATTTACTGGGTTCCTTTTTGTTAGCAGATACAGATTTAAGAACCTTAGATTTGCTAACAGGAACATTAGTTTTAGATTTCCTAGGTTTCCTTGAGTAAATCAATCTTACAACAGGCTTAGGTGTTTCATTTTCTAGAGCAGTTGGTTTTTTAAGGGGTACTTTAGTAGTTGTGGTAATCCTTAGTTAAAGGGCACGCATTTCCTACTATAGTGAATGTTTGACCAGCAGGTCTCCAATGGTATCCAATATTTATGAACACTTTTCATGTTGGTTTCCAAACTTTTCTCTTTGAACTTTTCTTAACATATTTAGATTTAGCACGAGCATTCACATTATTAATAAAATCAAGAACACACAAATCATGATTAGCAGAAAGCATGCAACCATTACACTTAACACATAAAAGTTCAGAATTCGCATTAATCTTGGAATGCTGCACAATTACAGTTTCTTTAGGTTTCACAACACAATTCTTATGTTTCAAACTAGATTTAACAGTCCTAGGGTGGGCTTTTACTTTATTCTTCAGAGTACTACTTGATGGTCGCTGAATCTTATTTTTCTTGTTATTGCCTGAAGGCCGTGATCCGCTAGCACTAGTAGATGGTCTTACTCTTGTAGAAGACAACATAGGTTTGTTAGAAACTAGGTTTGATGAAGAGGTTGTTTTTTTGTTTCCTAAGGATGTGACTGGCTCAGTGCATCTAACTCTTTTGTCCTTGTTCTTTAGGGTGACAACCACTAATTTTTTACCAGAATTATTAATACTAGGGCAGGTTTGACTGATGTTTGTAAGCAACTCCTAATTTCATTTAGTATACCTACAGGCAGATTCTAAGGAATGATCTAGTGAATAATTTGATTTAACATGTTCAACTAGATCCCTAAGAACTGCAGCTTCTTCCTGGGTATGCTTAATATAGGCAGAGTGAGCTGTTCTTTTATTAAACAATTTATGGGTTGTTGGTTCCACATTAATCTTAAGCATCTCTGGATCAATAGTATGTTTTGTAATAACATTATCAACTAGAGCTTTTCCTTTAAGTTTCCTTAAATCATCCTTGAGAGCTGTAATTACCAAAACTTTTTCCT
>BQNB010139629.1:0-17529 GCA_026074375.1 Tanacetum coccineum
GTGACCGAACTTCCTTGTTCGACTCAATAAATTGAGGCTAACAGGTTACTTGTGAAGAAATGAGGATATACTCATGTCCTCGTCGAGGTTTCCAACAAAATTTGAATAACAATAGTCAAAGTATCAAATATATGCAACGAATATGAGCGAACGGATTGAATGTCGTGAGAATCCGTAAAAGGAAGAATTAGATACATCACTCGAAGAAAAAGCCATTGGAACGAAGAATTTAACAAGTCGACAATTCTTGGAAGCGGTCAGTGGTTCATTACTATTAGCTTATCAAATTTGCGGCGGGCGATACACATTCGGAAAAATCCATATAACAAATTACGAGTCAAAAGGAGTTCATAGCCCGAAGAATGATTCGTACGGACGAACACACGCTATGTCGGATGCACATAAGCCCACTCATTCACAATTCGTCACTTACATAAAGAGGCGTCCCAATCCATGTATGTGAAGAATTTATGAACTTATGGCTCGGCGGTTTATAATTTCCTTATTCAAATGAAGAAGCGTCCCAATTCATTTCAATAAGATGATTATAAATCATCTTACTTAAGTATGGCCGACACAAAACAAAATATCACAACAAGATCAAATGCAACATTAAGTAAAGGGGTGTCTCTTTAGCGGCATGATTCTTCAAAATAATAAGACGTAACGAGAAGAATAATAAGATGTTAGTCAATCGCGTTCCAAAGTCAAGTGCCAAAATACGGCATGATCCGAGGTGACAAGTTAAAGTAGTACTCCCATCGAATGGAAGACTTCAAAATGATGGATTACGAAGCAATATATGCAATTCAAATGTATAAGAAGAGTGTTCACAATCGGGGGTCGATTGATAAAATAACTAGTGGAATTGACAAACTACACCGAATTTCAATATCATCAAAAGGAAATAAAGTAAAGTCACGTAAATGTTTCAGAGATAACCGCATCGCTCACAATATATTGAAGTAAACAAACTCATTAAGACGTACCATAGTACTATACATATATGTAAGTAATTATTATTACGTAGACGATTTCGCCTTTAGGCTTAGATTAGCACAGGCATCAAATCAAGCTCGATTGAAAAGCATCACTAAATTATACGCAACATGCAGGTAGGCGTACCCACGATCTAAATTATAATCATACGTTAGCCATAACACCAAGGCGACACAGCGACCTTGAATAGTTAGACTCACTCAAATCACTTCTATATAATTAGATAACGGCAAACCAGAAGATGAGCATAAGAGATTAAAAGAAGGTAGCTCATGTATGTACGGGTATCCTTATATGATACTAGTATTAATGTTCGAGTGAGAAAATAAGAAAACATGAAGTACGCGATAATCGGAGTGGTCAATATATATATAACTGACCGATATAAGGTAAATAGTAAGGCGTCATAAGATAGACGTAAGAGAGCGAAGTCATAACTAGTGTTATATACTCATTATCCATGTAATAGCAATAGGGATGCAAAAGAGAGCATATAAGTTACCTGAGAGCAAGCGCGCGCCGATATCAGACAATGGTGAAAGACTCTTAAAAGTTTTTGAAAAACGGTTATGGTTTAGGTTTTGAAAATGACCTAGTTCTCTATAACTAGTGAGAGTCACTATTGCCAAAGTCCCTAATTTCGTGAACCGTTAATTACCTATGATGGGTAAACGCTGGTACAATAAATAGATCTATTAGGTTAACCACCCTGTTCGGAGGTATGGATCCATTTGTGAACACCTCAACTGTTGTCGGACAATTTGTATTAAGAAACCTAGGTATGAGGCAATAATACCTAGCACATGGGCAACTTTATTTACATATATGTCATGCACGATTGTCAAGGTTCGGTGTCATGAGCTCAATGCGGTAATGTTGAATTATACTTTGAAATACTGTCGCTGGCTGATCTTAAACCTTGTGGTCCACTACTAAAAATTTCTTGATTTATGGAGTCACTACTTGGATTTCAAAAATAATACTTTGAAACGTTGTAACACTACTTTTCTTACTGAAATATTACTTGAACTATTTCAATACTGCTTTTGCTTAAACCTATGAATTTACCAACATTATTGTTGACGTTTTTGCATGTATTTTCTTAGGTTATTATGTTGCTTGCTGAGCATTGGGAGCATTCGAGTCGCGCGGAAATCAAAACTTTAAGGACTCGGTTTTCTTCAAATTCGATAACCATTTATCTTTAATTATACAATTGAGTCATGATTGAACGCTTGTAACTTTTGTTAAAAGTAAATTATTGGGACCTATGTAACTCTGATATTTTATTAAATTGAATGTGACATTTTTTTATTAAACGTCTCTTTTGAGGTCGTTTTCTGTAACTTGTGTGTATGAACTATGAAGTAGCACCGCAAGTGGTATTCCACTGCATTGTTGTGATTTCGGGGGTGCTACAGATTGCTCTGATACCAATCTGTAGCACCCCTGAAATCACAACAACGCAGCGGAATACCACTTGATTTAGCAAAAATCGTCGTTTTAGCGATTTACGAGTTGTGCTTTGAATAATTATTCGTAAGCGTTTTAAGAAATTTAAATTTTTTCATGTTTTCACACCGGAAGTCAATTTATTGTTATTTTATTATTTTATGATTTTTCCCGCGTTTTGCCGAAGACGTGTCAAAAATAGTACTTTAACACTTTTTAATATTTTAACTAAGTGTTTTAAATCAAATATTGTAGTATAAATGTTTTAGAAAAATAAAAATAAAAACATAAAATAAACATAACATACAAAACCAAACACTCCTCCTTGTTGACTCCAACAAATAGCTAAACCAAACACTCCCTTTATTATTTTTACTTCTCCTACAAAACTAAAAACCAAACACCCCTTGTATATATATATATTTTTTACGATACAAACTAGGAAATAATAAACACCTTGACCCCCTTATATTGAGTTTGACCCTCATTCTAACTCTTACAGAAACACACACAAATTTATAACGGGAAAAGATATTCTCCTCCTTTTGTGTCTCCTACTCACGTCGAACAACAACAACCACCATCAAAATCATCTCCAAAATTTCTCTAATCAATTTCTATAATTCCTACATTAATCCTTATCACTCTTTTCAAGATTAATCATCATGCAAGGCTTTTTCAAGGTTTTTGGTTTTTGAAGATTCTATTGATTTTGGGTATAATCTAGGCATCAAGGGTATAAAAACAAGGGTTATTGCAAGGTTTTGATTAATAAAAACTTAGGGCTTTGATTCTTGAGGGGTGTGTGGTGTTCGGCCAAAAATCAAACCCAAGAGGGTTTGATTATGTTGAGTTTCTTGCTATTCCATTTTAATTGTAAGTATTTTTCTAACTTTTTTGTGTTGATTAATTTTGTATACATACACGTTTATAATTTTATGCTTAGAATCCATGGATCCTAGTGCATGTGTTAGATTGAGTGATTGGATGTATTGGATGATTGAAATTGGTTTAGATGATGGAGATAGGTTAAATTAGGCATGATTTGAAGTTGTGGCGATATGAAAATCGCGTTTAGAAGGGTTTTTGGTTGGACAAATTAATCCAGAAAATCGGACAGCCCCTTTTGGGTGTAGAGATTATTCTCAATTTGATTTTAGGCTTTTGATTATGGTAGAGGATGTCCTTAGCAATGAGTCGATAGGTCGTACGTCCCGTAACTCTTAAAAACGAGCGTTTGGCGGCCATTTTAAGTTGGGGAAACTTATAAGAGCTTCAATCAGCTCATGAACAAAAGATAATTTTTTGCAGATTTTTGTAAGGGCACTTTCGTCATTTTCTATCGAGTTTTGGGTCTCGGCTAAAATTAAAAAGTTGTCCGAAATGTCGTTTCGCTTCAAAAAGCTTTAGAGTCTGAGTCGTGAAAACGTATTTGGCGGGTCGTTTTGGACGGGTCAAATTTAAGAAAAAATTTACTAGAAAGTCAACATGACGAAATTTTAAGAATTTAGGTTCAAATGATTTGTTTTGATACGCTTATTGTTCTTGTATGAGTGTATTGATTTTTTGATTCACAATAAGATGTCAAATAAGAAACGTTCTTCAAGGAGAGTAATTAGGGTTCTGATGTAATTTGGGGATTATATTATGGGTGTTAATAAGAAGAATACTGGATCTAAGAATAGTGTTGATAGAATTGTTAATGATAGTAACAAAGAGGGGAATGATAAGGATTTGGTGGGGAAGGATGCTGGTGAAAAAGATGGGTTTGTAGGAGACGTATCTGCATAGTCAGGTTCAACCTTCTTCTGATAATAAGGATAATGAATGTACTAGTATGAATGTGAATGGAAAAGAAAGTGTTAATAAGGGTGTAGATGATGTAAATGTTAGTTGTTATTTGTCAGGTGATACTAGTGTAGAGAATGTGTAGAATAATATGAAACATGTATGCAAAAGGTGATAATGAGGAATTGATGAACAAAGATTGGAATTTGAAAAACATGGTGATTATAGTGGAAGGAAAGTTACTGGTGGTGTTTGGAATAAGAAATTTTTTTTTTTTTTTTTGTACTAAGAATTATCATTGCTAATTAACTAAAGGTAGTTAACAAGTTGCTAGTAATTCCTACTTGAGTTAATGGTAATGAGGTTGTAGTTTTCAATGATTAAATGATTAATTAGGGTGTGAGAGTGGAAAAAAATCTATATGTGGTGTTTTTGTAGGTTCTCAGGTGTCTTTTAATAAGGCTAGTATGATTAGAAAGGAAGGTGGATACAATAAATATGGACAAATGATATGTTAAATTAGTGTTGGAGGTGTGTTCTTTTTTAAATTTCAAGATGAGATAGGTATGGAAGAAGTAGTCAATAATGGTCCATGGATAGTTAACAATAAGCCTTTGTTGTCTAGAAATGGAGGTAGGCATGTGTTTGGATTGGGCTGAGCCTAATAAATTACATGTTGTTAGATGAACTAATAATTATGGCCTAGGAAAAACCCACAAATCATGGATGAAGTGGACTGGCTTAAGATTTATATTAAAGTTGAGTGTAGACTTGGTTTTGCCATGATGCTGGGAAAATGATTAAGGATAAGATAGATGTTGTGTATAAAGGAAATGTGATCCATGAGAGTTTTACTAAGACTATTGAGGTAGAATATGCTTGGAAACCTCCATGTTGTTCTCATTGTAGAGTGTTTAGTCATGATGAGATGAGTTGTAAATTGAGTCCTAAAGAAAAGTTATGGGAAAGGAGTGTGAAGGTAATGAATATGTTGAATATCTTTTAAAGTAGTACAAATAGGAAAATTACGGGAACATTATAAGGTTTAATTATAAAAATAGAGGGAATGGTAATACTGGTAGAATGGTTATAGAGGAATATATGACAACAAGCTAGGGTTCCTGAGTTAGAATGATAATGACAAAAGTGAAGTATAGGAAGAAAACAAGATGGAAACCAGGGAGGAAAGTAATGGTGCAGAATCATATGAGTAAAAGGAAAAGGAGAATAGGGTAGCTGAAGGTAATAATAGTGTTTTGAATGATAAAATAGAGACCAAATAAGAAAACATGGAATGGTAAAGAAGAGGTGTTGGGTAGTAATTCAGATGGTATGAATGAAATGGGGGGTTCTACTAGTAAGATCAATAAGAAGGGGAGGTAGTAAAATAGGTCTGTTAATAGATTTACTCTTTTGGATTCATAAGTTAATAAAGAGGATTTAATTCCTACAAGTGAGCAAAGGAAAGTAGTTGTTGAATTTTTGAGTAAAGGGTCTGATGCTTATGAGAGACATATGATTATATGGAACATAGAGATAAAGAGATATTATAAGGATAGGAAAGAACTTTTTGATGTAGCAAAGGAACTAGAAAAAGAGGAAGACATTATAATAGAGAATCATGATGATGCAGAGGAATGTGCTATGAAGAATAATTCAAATGGGGTGGATAGGAATATCCATGTATAGGATATAGATTCACTCTCTATTGAATTGAATTTTGTAGTAGGTTAGAATTTAGTTTTAGTTTATTTGTGAAATTTTTGTATGATTTTAAAACAGATAGAGTGTTTAGTTAGGAAAAGAATTGAGAGAATTGGTGAGTTAAAAACAGAGAAGAGAATTGTGTATAAAAACAGAGAGTCCATTGGTGAGTAAAAGAATTGAGAGAGGTGTAAGAAAAACAAAGAAGAGAGGAATTTATGTATTATTAAAAAACAGACAGAGTGTTTGGTAAGCTAAAAGAATTAAGAGAGTTAGTAAGAAAAACAAAGAAGAGAGGATTTTTCGTGTGATAAAATAGACAGAGTGTTTGGTTAGCTAAAAGAAATTGAGAGAATAGTAAGAAAAAAAATAGAGAACGATAGGATCTTGAAAAAATAGAAAGGTGTTTGGGTGAGTTAAAAGAATTGGAGATAAATTAGTGAGTAAAATACAAAGAAGAGATGAAGTAATTTTGATAGTTATTATGGGATTTAAAATGTTGGATGGATTCAGGGGAGTACTGCTGACTAAGAAAATGGAAGTAAGGCATCTGATTAAAAGAGAGAAACTTACACTATGTGGCATAATGAAAACTACTGTAAGTATCACAAAATTTATGGGAAAGTGGGAAGAGCTTTTGGTAATGGGTATTTATCAACAATGGAAAGATAATAACAAGGTTGCAGGATCATTGTAGAATGGAAATTCAAGCAAGATAGAGTTTGGATGATTGCAACAAACTAAGTCACTGCATGTTCTTTATTAGTTGATACATTTGTCAACAAAAACTAAAAACATTTTGTACAATGGTTTATGTTTAACAAACATTATAGAAAGGAGAAAACTATGGAGGGTTTTGGGTACTTAAAATACCATTGCTAATGGAACACAATGGGTGATCATGCGTGATTTCAATGTTACTTTGCGTATAAATGAGCATTCAAATGGCAGTTCAATTCCTTCTAATGAAATGATAGAATTTCAAAAGTGTATTGGAGAAATTAAGGTTGAAGATATTTTAAGTTCAGGTTTCCAATTTACATGTACTAAGATTACGAGGAATCCCAAGTGTAGGACTCTTAAGAAGCTTGATATGATAATGATTAATGGACCTTTTCCTGATAAATTTCCACAATCACATGGATTGTTTCTTCCCTATATGGTGTTTATCAGCTATACTGCACTTCCTTGATGCAATGCCAAAGTGTAGGAAAGCATTCAGGTTTTCCAACTTTATAACTGAGAAGAAGGAGTTTTTACCAATTGTGCAAGAAGTATGGAAACAAGATATTAAGGGATATATGATGTATAGAGTTGTAAAAAAGATGAAGATGTGAAACCAATGCTGAAGCAGTTAAGTTGGCAAAATGGCATGTCTTTGAAAGTGATAATCAGTTTGAGAAACTTAATTAAAGGAGGTTACAAGCTGAGGTTGATAAGATCATTATAGCAAGAGATTAAGGAAAAGTGTTAGCCGTGTTTTTAGTAAAGTGATGGTCATTATTATTCTCGAGCCTTGTATAAGTAAATCATAGTTTACGAGAATTTATTTAAGCTAATTGGGCCTAGTTGTCGGGCTTAAGCTCATTCCATTTAGGTCCGGCCCAAAGACAAATCCCACAAGTCTTGTCCACCCTTGTAACTATATAAAGCCCACTCCAAGTGTGGAGAGGGTGTTGCATCTCATTTTCTCTTTTAGCAATTAACCATTTTTCTTTGTTTTTATTTCTCTCTCTAGTTCTTTCTCTCTCTAAAATCTTTTCTCTTTTTTTGTGTTCATGGTGATGAAATGATATCTTCTAACATGTGGTATCAAGAGCACAGGTTGGGTTTAGTGGTTGTGTTGTCGTGAGCTTTTTCAGCTTATTGGTTCGTTTTCAAGAGCTTAATTTTTTTTCTTTTGTCTATTCGACTTATTTTGTTTATCTATAACTTTGTTTGTTTCTTTTTTTTGTGTTGGTCTGTTTCTATTGTTGGGCCATATGATTTGAATAATAAATCTAAACACTATTTCACAACTTGGAAACTGTTTGTTTAAAAAAAATTTGGAGTTATGTCTTATTTTTTTGTCTCGGCTTATGTTTCAAAAAGGTGGTTAAAATTTTATTTTGTGTATTAAGAGTTTGTACCTTATTCAAGGTCTAGCTTATTTGAGCTTCTCTTCGTGGCTTATTCATGTTTTAAGTGACTTATTTTTTTCCCGTCATTCGTGGCTTCTTTGTGAGTAAAAGAGTTTTCTGTTCACGGGTTTTTTGAGCTTATTCTCAAGCTTATTTTGTGGTTGGATTGTTTGTAGTCACAGTTTTGACAAAACTTGGCTGGAAACAAGAGCGTCGATAGTAAACGTGCACTCGAGGTGTTTGATAAACTGTCATACCGAACAACTCATCTCTTTGAGTATCGAACAACTCATGTTCCTTTGAGTATCGAACAACTCAAGTTCTTTGAGTATCGAACAACTCAAGTTCCTTTGAGTATCGATCAACTCAAGTTCCTTGAGTATCGAACAACTCAACACTTTGTGTATCGAACAACTTTTCTATCGAACAACTTTGCTACCGAACATCTCATTTCTTTTTTAACCGAACAACTATCAAAGCATTAGGAACCTATTTAACAGTTTAACGGATTCAAATTTGCACGTTTTAAGTATTTTGGGTTTTTTGGTTTCGAGAGACGGTTAAACTACGGACTTCTTTTTCATATAACATTGCGATCGTGTTAAACTCGTTTTGATCATCGTGGTATATCACATGTTTCCGGAAGATCACTACAAACTTGAAAAGAACTTAAAATACATTCGATACATTTCTATAAATCTTATCGAAGAAGACAAAGAAAAACAAGGAGGAGTGTTTTTTATTAAACCAATTTCGAAATTTGCACATTCAGTCCATGGAGTTCAAGTCAGATTCACCATTCGTCCTTTATTGGTTTATTTACCGTCTTTGTTAAAACAATTTTTCACCGTTAGTCCTTGTTCTTATAATTCAGCCCGTTTGTCCTCAAATGTGAATCGTTTTTGCACCGTTAGTCATTTTAAGCCAAATAATCGTTACAAAAGCTCAAGTTCTTCGATTACAACAACGATTTCACAACAATTAATCATTTTTTTCACGGTTTCTTCTTGATTTTGTAAAATCCCGCGAAAGATTCAATTCTTTTCTCGGTTTAAATCTAAGATTTGTAAAATCCCGTGACGTTAATTGATTCTCAATCCACATACAACAATCACTTTACCCTAAAGATCTCTTGTTTATCATTTCACATACCTTTGCAATGTCGAATCAACAAGACATCAATGCTATTAGAGCATAACGACTGCAATAACAACACATGATCCTTGGCATTAATGGCAACACTCAAACACATTTCACCAATCACTCATCACTCATTACCTACATACAGCATCCACAACCCAACAACAACTTTGTCCCACAACCTTCATTCGACGCGAACTATCTGCAACATCCAATGCAAAATCTCATAGATATCTCAAATCCCACAACTGCATTAGACATGGAACTTGAATTCACGTCTAAGGCATTTCAGCTAAACAACACCACACCAACAAACCAACAACCAAAAGAAGTTCCATCAAACCCTTGCTACAGTCTGTTATGCATGAAATCGGGTATGTTTTAGATCAGACAGGACAGATTCTATTGGTTGATGATAATGTTGGAACAGTTTCGACAGAATGCAATACAGATGTCAGGAAATTCAGGTTGTTCTTATGCAGTCAGGAAATTCGGGGTGTTCAGAATGTTGGAAATCATAATGGGCTTAGTGTTGTTTCAGAAATTACAAATCGGTATGGTAATGGAAATCTTGTTACAACACCGGCTGAGGGTAATGGTAATGGGATTAATGGAAATCAGATAAGGTGTTACAACTGTCAGGGAATGGATCATCATGCCAGCAACTGCACAGTAAAGCCAGGGAAACAGGATGCTGCTTATCTTCAAAAACAGATGCAGATTGCTCAAAAGGAAGAAGCATGAATCCAACTAACTCTAGAGGAAATTGATTTCATGGCTAATGCAGGTGCTTATGATGAGATTGAGAAAGTAACTGCCAACTGAAATTTACAGGATAATTTGCAGCAAGCATCTACATCAGGTACTCAGTCTGACAAAGCTCCCGTTTATGATTCAGACGGATCAGCTGAGGTACACCATTCTAGAAATTGTTATGATAATGATATATTCAATATGTTTACTCAGAAGGAGCAGGTATACTGGAAAATACTCGATCCCATTCCTGAACCACACCAAGTACACTAGAATGATAGCAATGTTATTTCTACAGTTTCTAGTGTGGAACAAGGTGGGGGAATAGTAGAACAACATTCTGCAACGGTTGAGAAACAGTTGCGTACCATGAATCTTTATTTCTTTATGCTGCTGAAGTTGGAGAAAGTCAAATTTGGTAATTCGCATGTTGAGAGAAACTAATGCTGATTTGACACGAGCTTGGTAGAGATATAAAAATCAAGAAAAGTGTTTTGAAATTAGTCAAGAAAAATATGACAAACTTGAAAGATGTTATCAAAAGTCTGTTTATCAAGAATAATGTCTTACAAAAAAGATAAATGCTCTTCACTTAAGTTCCGGTAAACAAATAACGACTTTGAATGAGGAAATTTCAAACTTAAATAAACAGCTTTCAAAGAAAAAATCAACTGTTTCTTCTCTTCTTGAAAAGAAAAGTTGAAGTTCTGATTTCAAAATAACGAAAGACGAGCTTCTTGATAAACAATTCAGCTTGAGGAATAAATAAAAAGGAATTAGATAATATTTTGGTTAATCGGGTCAATCGATTCCAAACGATAAACATTGCTTTCATAGCCAGAATTCGGTTTTACCAACGAACAGAAAAATGGCTTTGGTTATCCAAAATATTTTTATCTCAAGCAAGCTCAGCAAAAACAACAGAGTTTGTATAATGGCAAAGTTCTATTAGAAAAGCATGATCCTCCTGTTGTGGTATGATTCGAAGGAGACACTGCAATTGCTCAAGAGAGTCACGAAAAATGACACAATTCACAAAGAAAATAAAAACCAGCAAAAATTTTTATAAACAAAAAAAAAAGATTAAATATTTCAGGGGTTTTGTTTCTCAAACGGCCAAGTCACGGAAGAGTTGTATTTTTCAAATACTTCCAAAACATCCAATGTTTCTATCAAATTCAAATACCAATGATGAATTTGTGGATGATACTACACCAGTGTTGCACGAAAATTTCTAGTGAGTTAAAAAGCACCATTGTAACTCTTCAACGTGTTGTAACAAAAATAAGACTTTGGATATACACAATTGGTCGTCTTCTGTTCACCAAGAGATTCACAAAATTGTAAAAAGATGAATTTTCCCTATCATTACAAGTTTGAGCTAGAGTGCAAAATTTTGAAACTACAATTTTTGAAAAGAAAGCAGCCTAATTTGTTCCGAGACTTTAAATCTCTTGCAACTGAAGCTGATGAATCTATTGCTAGAGAAGCATTGGAATTGGAAATTGAGCGTCTCTTGAGAGCAGTTGTCAGTCAAGATATTATGTCTATTGTGCAAAATCCATCTGTTGTAGATACATCAAATCTCCAAACTGAGCTTGACCGTACAAAAGAACTCTGATTTGAATCATTGTATCATTAAAAGGAGAATGGATATGTAAACTTTGGGATGATTGGTACAAAAAAGTATGAAGGAATGCAATATGAAAAAATTTCATACGATAAAGCTTATAATGACATGCAACAAAAGATCAAACGGTTGCAAGCTCAGTTGGGAGATCAAAAGGTTAAAAGTAAGGATACTCCATGTGTATCAAATACCCTTGATCTTTTGTCTTAGAAACTAGAAAATGAGAACGTAGAATTAGAGTATCAGGTTCGAAATTATGAAAAAGAAAATGCTTATCTTAAGAATGCATACATGAACCTGTTTGACTCTATCAAAGTGACATGGACTCAAACCAAAGCTATAATTGACTCTTTGCAAGATAAATTAGATGACACGATCTATGAAAATTCTAAGTTAAGATCTCAATTATTTGATAAGGTTTCTTAACAAAAGGACACCACTCGTGAAACGAGTACGAATACTAAGTTTGCAAAGCAATCAATCTTGGGAAAACCACCTTTTTCTTCTAAACTAAAACTGTATTCAGTAACTCCTTTCCCTAAATCTATGGTTATTCCTAAGGTTGGTAAGTCGAATGCTTTGTCAAAACCAGTCACTTCAAACTCAGCACCTTCCTCTCGAGAATCAATTGTTATGAACAATGAAAGAGTGATTGCTCTAGGAATCTTTAGGATTAATCCTTTTAAAGCTTCTAGGGTAGACAACTTTGTGCCTAACAAACATGTAAAAGCAAGCGTTAGGACAAAACCGATCACTGTTTCACAACCTCGTGTCATCACTAAGAACGATGTAAATTCCAAAACTAAGGTTTCTCTCTTAAAGACCATTAAAAAGCACTACTAGGACAGAAGACCGCAGCTAGGAAAAATCCTAAGAGTGATAAGGTCCCTTTTTAAGTCTAAGAGTAGTTGCATCTCGAATAGTTTGAGAAAATAGAAGAAAAACCATAGGTGTTTACAGTCTTCTAAACTATTCGAACCATCCATCAATCTGAATGTATAACATATAAGCTTGATTTCGAAAAGAAATATCTGAGGTTATGTGTGCTACATGTAAAGCAATGTCTAATTACCGCTAATCATGATGAATGTGTGCTTTATTATGTGAATGGCATGAAATCTAGAAAGAAAAACCAAAGTGCTAATGTTTCAAAAAGTGCTAATCAAAAAAACATAAGCCAGGTCTGGAAACTAAAAAGGTAGGGTCCAAAGAATGACTTGCTTCACCTAAGCCTAGTACACCTAGATCTTGCCTTAGGTGGTCACCAACTGGAAGAATGTTTGACCTTAAAGGAAAAATAATTGCTACCAGTGAATTCGTATGTCAATCTGACTGCTTTAAAGGTGATAATGCATGTACTTCTAACCCTCAGGAACCTATAAGAAAATGGTTTCCAAATTCAACTTTCTCTATGACATGTAGTCAAAATTGGTTTGATACTCTGCTAATTCTATTGCTTTCCGAGTATAAATCGACGGACAATGAAAATCATGGAGATAATGTGTAACATCCGAGAATTTTCGAAATTTTAAATGACGACTTCAATCTTTGACTTTTAGGGTCTAGCTTGACTTATAAGAACGATCATCTAAATCATGTTTTCACGACTCAGACCCTAAAGAAATTTGATGTAAAATGAAATTCCTGACAACTTTTTAGTTTTACCCGAGACTTGAAAACAAGCAGAAGAGGGCTAAAACAGCCCCGCAAAGTTTGAAAACTGCACACAACGCGTACTAACCCAAAATAATTAAATTTATATTTAATATTTTTACTTTCTGTTAAATAAAAAGTATTTTATAAATCGTTTAATATTTCATTCAAAAATGTTTGTTTAAAAACGCCAATGTTCAAAATAAAGTTTCATTTTTTCGGACAAAGCTTACCCGCAACACCCAATGGTACCAAATAAATAATAATGATTTTAGTTTTTTAAAAATATTTATAAAAATATTAGTCGAGTGATTACTCATTTTCATGGGAATAAATATTTAAAACGCAATGGCGTAGTTTTCGTGTCTTGAATAAATCGTTAACTGGCCCAAATGAGTCCCGAACCATTATTTATCAAAATTTACACTTATGGTCCCTGTGGTTATATTTACAACACTAGCCCTAAACTATTATACTCTTTTCACTTCATTTTAAAACTTTTTTCCTATTATAAAATATAAACTCATACACATTAGGGTTCATTTTATATAAACTACACTCTCATTTCCATCTCTTCCCTCTCTCCCACTATAACAAATCCCGGCGCCCCCATCCTTATCCAGCCAAGAATCCGGCCAAGTTTCGGCCAGCCACCGGCCATCATCACCTTACCACCCACACCATCTCAATCCACACCCCATCATTAGATCTAACTCCATCTCCATCTATCTTGCCAGCCGCACGCTGACCTCTACGGAGCTACCATCACCATCCTCTCCATCAAAGAACAGCTTCACACCATCACTCATCTTCACCCCCATCACTACAGCACCAGCACGACACACACCACCTCCACCTCGTCACCACCCTCCTCACAAGGGTGCGTTGGGTTTTGCAGACCCACCGAGGGTGGGGTGAGGTTGGTGATATAAATGGCATTGAAGGGTGCGTTTGGCTTTGATGGATAGGGACACGTACAAAAGGTGCGTTTGGACCTAGCTGTAAACAGCCATCGAGGCGTGTTTGGTTGTAGGTTTATAACACACGGGGGACGTTTGTGGGGTGGTGGGGGGGGGATTCTGGGTTTTGCAAAAACACATTAGAGTGCGTTTGGATGCTCGTGCAAGCTCGAGTAGGGTGCGTTCGATTTTAAGATCGTACCAAAAGGTGCGTTGTTAGGAGTTAAAAAGGCAGCGTTAGGCGTTCTCAGGGTGCGGTTGGTTTCACGGTGCAATATTAGGGTGCGTTTGTTTGTCACCAGATGCGGGTGCGTTTGGCTGTTAAAACGGCCATAGGGCGCGTTTGGTTTCGGCTGTCATCCACCCACGAGGGTGCGTTGGGTAGTAACAGCAACTAGGGAGTTAGGGGTGTTTGTTCTTGGTTATTGACAAGAAAGGGTGCGTTTGATGGGGGGGGGGGGGGTTGATTATGACAAACTGAGACGAGTGCGTTTGGTTTAGCATGTAACGCCACAAGAGGCGTGTTTGTTTGTGGTTGCAACGTGTTAGGTGCGTTTGGTTTGTGACAGCCCGCAAGGGGCGTTTGGTTGTGGTAAATTAGCCTTAGAGTGCGTTTGGTTTATAAGGGAGCAGATTAGGGTACGATTGATCCGTGTGGAAATGTCAACAAGAGTGCGTTTGTTAACGACAAGCAACGACGGTTTTGTTTACGTTACTACTTTGACAAATAAAATATAACGTAAGTTTTTAAAAATATTAAAAACCGGAATTATAATAATTGGTGGTTATCGGTTTAAATAAATATAAGACTTTATTAATTTGGTTTGATTCAAAAGTTTAATGTATAATATATATGGTCCATCTAAAAACGCGATCATTGAAATATGGAAATACGTTAAATAATGCAACATATTGATTTTAGGGAAAAACGTCGAGTTTTGCAGAAACTGGGGATATAACGATTACATAAACGTAAGTCACGATGAATATTATTAAACTTTCTATATCCATTAATGGTCCGCTAAAAATTATATTGTTTTTATAAATCGATGAAGGAGCTAAAAGTTATATTTATAAAATATTAAAGTATATAAACTATACAATAAATGACAACGAACAAATGAAAACAATATACTTTTACAATGAGATAATTATTTTAGACACGACCTGTCAATGAAACGAAACATGATTTATAAAATATTAAATTATATATTATAATTGGTATAAACGGTTACCAACTTCGGTTGTTTAAGTTATAATAGTAAGACACGTGTCAACTTTTATTCAAAGTCTTTGTTAACTAAAGTGAGTCAAACTAATGGTTAATAAAACAACTCGCATTTATTTATATAATACCTGCTAGGTATATATTACTTTTCATAAATCTTTGGATTGATCGTTTTTGTGATATAATTTACGGTAAGAATTATATAAGGGTTATTTTTCATAAGAAATATATAACGAATATATATTACACGCTTTGCGTATATTTTCAATTTATTTATTTAACCAACCACCAAACTATTACAACTTTAAAATCTAAATCTTTTATCAACGTGTCGCGTTGACATAACAATTCATCGGGAAACCCAAACGCATTACCCTAGGCTAGTGAGACTTAGCCGTTAAGTTAAGCTGCAACTTCTTGGTCGAGCCGTTCCAGTTTCCGTTTCGTCTTGTACTCAATGTGTACATTCCCGCCAATCGTTCTTCATCATCGATGTGAGTTTATAGCCCCTCTTTCACTTGTTTTACATTTACTTTACAAATCTCGGGGGAGAATACATGCTCAATTTAACTTGTTTACATATTTGTTCACAATATCTTTTACATACTATTCTACACTCTCGGTTCACCTACTTGATTTTGCAAATCATTACAAACACATTTACATGGTTGATTTCAAATTGGTTTACATACTTATTTGCATAGCTCGCTATGGGATACATTATTTGACTTTATTTTGGTCACAAATGCATACTTTACATTTGAAATGATTTTCGGATTTCGATTTGTAGTGGCGCCTGCGGGGCCAACAAGCACTACATGCCCGGGTGTTGCAGATGGAACACCCACGATGGGAACACATTATTTGTATCACTGCTTCGTCGGGCACATACAACAAGGTCTCCGTCACAGCGTCATTGATACTGTAAATCACTTGGAGGGTGAGCGCGAATGTTATGAAATAGATTTATTTGGGATTGATAATCCCCGTTCGAGTGATTAGCTATCACTTAGCAAACGAACGTTATAGCATGTCGTCTGCGCGTATGTTATGAAATAGATCTATTCGGGATTGACAATCCCCGTTCGGGTGATTAGCTATCACCAGGTAAACGAACGTTATAACATGTCGGATCATTGTTGGGGACTACAGGGCCCGGAGCACATACATACTTGGAACATTTTGGTGACATTACATCTGTCATGCATTACTTATAAACATCTTTGGGATAAGATTGGTACTTTTGGTAACATAAAATGGGTCGTGCATATTTTATAAACATTTTTCATGGTACTGTGATGACACAGTGGATAAATATATTTGTTGAAACTTACATTCATATTTAAACAAATCTATGAACTCACCAACTTTAATGTTGACACTTTTAAGCATGTTTTTCTCAGGTGAATTAGATGCTTGGATTATTTGATGTGCATTGGAGTCTTTACATTCAAGTTTTTCTTGGTGATGCAATGATGCGGCAAATATTGTTTTGAATTCATAAAATTAACGAGATTGTTTTTTTTCAAACGACACATTTAGATGTCGTTCTCTTGTATCTTGTGCTGTTGTATTATGAAGTAACACTCCCGGACATATTTCTGCTGCGACACATTTTTTGGGTGTTACAGATTGGTATCTGAGCACTGGTTACAGAGAACTAGGTTGCATATGTTACCTAGACTATAACCGTTTTCACAAACATTGCATCACATCAAATATTTTCAAAGTGCATACACACTACTTGCTTACTTGCTTACATTACTTGTTGCATTAAGTGCTTACATGACATACATATATATAATATATATGCTTACATCCCTTTGCGTATATCATACGTTTATTTATATAAGAGTTATTTATATAAATACCAGAACATTTCTTAAGACATTGTGAGTTGCACAATGGTCTCATTTTACTTTTTAGACATTGTAAGTTGCACAATGGTCTCATTTTACTTTTTAGACATTGTGAGTTATGTAACACCCCCATAAAATCACAACGCAGCGGAATACCACATTGGGGTGCTACTTCATAGTATAAAGTACAAGTCACAGTAAACGACCTCTAAAGAGACGTTTGATAAAATGTCACATTCGATTT
>BQNB010139630.1:0-17528 GCA_026074375.1 Tanacetum coccineum
TTTAACAATCAGAGAGTTGATGAATGAGAGAAAAGAATGAAGATGGAGATTCGACTATCAACGATCAAATTGTTTCTTTCAAAAGTCTTGATCAACAATAAGGTGTTTTTATTTATTATCAAAAAATATGGTGCTATAAATTTTGTGTCGAGAAAATTAATTAGTTATTTTAATTTACCAATAGAGATTTATCTGATTAGAGGAACGCAAGTTTTTTGGATTCCAATATCTATTGGTAGGTCTTTATAACCATGGATTGGATGACATGAAGGATTGTAGTATTCAGTTGGAAAAATTGTGGCGATGTGAAGTTCAAGGTTTTTATGATTTAAAGCGTACTTTATAAATTTTTTTAGAAAGGAAAAAAGAATTGAGATGATAAAATACATGTACCAAAGCATAAGGTTAAGATTAAAGGAAATGTTGCTCAAACCCAATAATATTGATCATTGTTGAAGTTAAAAAATTAATGTGATGTTGAAGTTGAAAATCAATGTGGTGCTGAAGTTGATACAACTATTGTAAAGGCATCGTCTGAAGTATGAGAGATGACAAAGGATTCTAGGGTTAGATTGTGTGGCAACGTGAGCCAACGCCAACAGAAAGGAGGAGGAGACAGAAGGCTGTATTCCGAATCTATCCCCGAATTGCACAGTGCAAAGATGATCATTGATGCTGGGAGTTCGGATAACATAGCGTCCACGAAAAATATTGAAATTGAAGCTACTGAGTCTGAAGTTATTAAAGTTACAAAGGTTTTTGATTTTGATTATGAGTTAATTTTAAAAAGGATTATCAAGAATCCAATTAAGTTTTCATTGGTGAACAAAGAAACTATTTTTGTTACAATTAAAAACTTAGTGATCGTTGATAAGAAATACATAACCCAATATGGGTTGATCGTTGGAATCTGGTAGGCCGTATGCGTATAGAAAATTAAAGGTTCTCGAGTTAATGTGAAACGCAAAGCCACTGAAGATAAGTGTTGTCGTTAGAAGAAGTTCGAGATAGATGAAGCCCTTGATGGTGAAAACCTAAGGGCGAGTTTTTCTCAAGTGAGAGGGAATGATGATAACAATAATACGAAGACTTAAGGGTAAAGCCCCAACAAAATTATAAGTGAACTGGTTGAAAACCCAGTTCAATCAGTTCATCTAATGTAAACCGGTTGGAACCTAGTTTGTTAGAAAGTGACTTTAAATCTTGGGTTTATTTTATGAATTTCATTTTTAATAAATATTTGTTTTTGGTATCTTTTCTAATTTGAGTTCATTTAGAATAAAGAAACTATTCTATGACGGTTAGTTTAGACTATAAATAGGGATTGACACACTACAAAATATATGTTGGTTCTATCTTGAGTTTATCCACGGCTATATATGTTTAGAAATTAAACTCAAAAGAAATCCACGCATAAAAGCGTGTATAAAAAAGTTGACGAACAAAAGCGTGGACTTTTTTAAAAGTTATGTTCTTTACTCCCAACTTTGTTAATGTTACATATCTTCTCCTTTTTAATAGTAAAAACAGATTCAAACTCATCTTCAGATCTTTCAATTTTAAAATGTGCATCACACTATCTTTAAATAAAAAATGTTCATAATCATCAACCAAAATCAACTTGTTATGTTAAATCATTTTCGTTTCATTATCATTTCAAAGTTAGGGTTTCAAAATCGAACCAATCGAGTAAAAATCGAATCAATCATGGTTAGGGTTTCAAAATCGAATCAATCAAAATTAGGGTTTTAAATGGAGTGAATTAACTAAAATGAAATGGGGCATGATCAAGTACGCTTTGAATTAATCAAAATCAAACTGACTTACAAGGTTACATTCTTTAATCAATTTGAAGGTTTGTTGTTCATCGCTAATTTACATGTTAATTATGTTTGAAAGTAATTCGATTTGAAGGTTTCTAGCTGATTATGCATTTTGAGTTGATGATGATGTTTTGTATTGCTTAATTTTTTGATAATCTGATGTATACATATATGTCTGTGATGTTGTTGCGGATTTGTTTAGAGGTTTATATTATTCAGTTACGACGCTAATAAGACCGAGACCGAGTTCACGACGATGTCTTGTTTTGATTTTGTGTTAATACGATTAGTTAAATAAGAGCGAGCTTGAATCTAACTGTAATGAAAGTGGTTTAATCTATTGAAATCATACCCGTACACTTTATGGTTTTTTGGTGTTTTGGTGCAGCTCACTAATCTCACTTTAATCCGGTTCATAGCAGGGTTTAGTAAGCGAGTATCAATTATTTTTATCATTCTTACTTTTGTTGTTACCACGTTGCACGTTGCGTGTTTTCAGGCCTTCTAACCGTCAGGAGCGCATGTCTGGTAACAGGAAGTCTTTGCAATGCCATAGTATTCAACGGGCGTTGGCATCTTGGGGTGGGGATGGGTTTATTGAACTTATTCCATCGCTTTTTGCCCAACCTTTGAGGGTGGTATCGGGAAAGGATGACCGTGTATCTGGGTCCGATAGCTCAACCGTGGGCACCAATATTAAACAATGTTTGAGGAAAGTATCAGACGGGCACTTCACTTCTGCTGTTAAGGTTTTATGCTCTTCAGGGGTGGCACCCTTCGGTATGGATACTTTGACAGCGTTGTTGGCTAAGCACCCTATACTGCCCCCTCCCGTTATGCCTGGTTCATTGCCCTCGGAGCCTCCTCTTGTTATGGACGTTGATAAAGTTCTTGGGTGTATTCAATCTTTCCCAAAAGGGACGTCTTGTGGGCGGGACAGATTGAGAGCCCAACACATTTTAGATGCTTTATGTGGTGAGGGGTCGACGATCGTTGTTGGGTTACTCAAGACTATATCTGTGGTGGTTAATTTATTGTTGGAGGGGAGGTGCCCTAAGGTTTTGACGGAGTTTGTGGCATCTGCGCCCCTCACGCCATTGCTCAAACCGGACAATGGGATCAGGCCTATTGCCGTAGGCACGATTTGGAGGAGGTTGGCCTCTAAGGTGGCTATGAGGGGTGTCAGGAAGGAGATGTCCAAATACCTTGGGGACTTTCAGTTTGGGGTGGGAGTCCCCAGCGGGGCAGAGGCCGTGCTTCATGGCGCGAATAGATTCTTAAATAAGTTTCACTCAGATGGGTCATTGGCTATGCTAACTGTTGATTTCTCTAATGCCTTCAACTTGGTGGATCGGACTACCCTCCTACATGAGGTTCGGACTCGATGCCCGTCTATTTCCTTATGGGTGGATTTTTTATATGGTCAGTCGGCAAGGTTATATGTGGGTGATGACCATATTTGGTCCACGACTGGAGTTCAGCAGGGGGACCCTTTAGGGCCTCTTCTTTTTGCTCTAGTTTTGCATCCACTTGTTCATCGGATCAGGGATTGCTGCCAACTGCTTTTCCATGCTTGGTATTTGGATGATGGTACGATTATCGGAGACACTAAAGAGGTTGCGAAAGCCATAGATATAATCAGGGCAGAGGGGCCCCGCCTGGGCCTTGAACTCAACATTAAGAAAACAGAAGTTTTTTGGCCATCATGCAATGGGGTGAAGGTGAAGGAAGGGTTGTTTCCCCGCGATATTGGGAGACCGACGTTGGGTGTGAAACTCCTTGGAGGCGCGGTTAGTCAGGATGCGGGGTTTATTAGTAGTTTGGCTGTGAAAAGGGCATCGCGTGCTGTGGAACTAATGAGTCTTCTCCCAAGTCTACGGGACCCTCAATCCGAGCTCCTTTTGCTCCGCTCATGCATGGGCGTCGCAAAGCTGTTGTTTGGTCTCAGAACGTGCCAACCTATGTATATAGGGGAAGCCATTTCTATTTTTGACAATGGCCTTAGGAGGGCGATAGAGGCTATTGTGGTTTGTGGGGGTCCTTTTTTTGGGGATTTCCAATGGAGGCTAGCATCACTTCCAATTCGGTTTGGTGGGTTGGGTTTATGTTCGGCTGAGGATGTATCTACTTATGCTTTTGTGGCCTCGAGGGCGCAATCTTGGAGTTTGCAGGACCACATTCTTCAGGGATGTGGTATTGATGGGGCTGATTCTGACTATGGATATGCATTGGATCGTGTGCGCATGTCCCTCCCTGAATTCGATCTTAGCGGTTTCTCTAACAAGGACACCGCCCCCCCAGAGAAAATATAGAAAACTAAAGATAAAAAGATGGGGGGGGGGGGGGGGGGGGGGGGGGGGGGGGGAGGGGGGGGGGGGGGGGGGGGGGTGGGGGGGGGGGGGAGTTGGGGGGGGGGTGTGTGGGGGGTGGGTGGGGGGGGGGGGGGGGGGGGGGTTGGTGGGAGGGGGGGGGGGTGTGGGGGGTATGGTGGGTTTGAGGTGAGATATGAGTTGGGGGAAGGTAACTGTGGATACATGGGATGGAGGTATTGATGGGGGCTGATTTCTTTCTACTATGTGATATCGTTGGAGTCGGAGCCATGTCCCACCCGTGGAAATACGCTCTCAACTAGCGGTATCTCGCCTGGTTTTTCTCCCTTATCCCCAGTCTTCCTTTCTTCTTAAGTCTATCTTCATTCCATTCTATATAAGCCAAGGGGGGGGGGGTGTAGGGGGGGGATGTGGGTGGGCAGTGGGTGTTGGGGCAGTGGGGAGGGGGTAGGGGGTGGAGTGGGTAATGAAAGTGTGGTGGAAGGGGATTGGGGTGGGGATGGGAGGTGGTGGGGAGTGGAGAGAGTTTTCGTCTTGAGCACAGTACCGGTAAAAACTTGAAATAAATGTTAGAAAAAGTCTTTGTCGTTTAGGGTTTGAAAGATAAAATTTTGTCAATAAACATTACTTTGGACAATGCCAGCAACAACACATCGGCCACGAATAAACTAAGATTAAATACAACACCCACCAATGGGGGTAAGATTTATATCATAGTCGTTGTGTTGCACACATCATAAATTGGTTGTGCAAGCTGTTTAGAAAAGTTCCCCATAGTTAATACAAATGAGAGAGTGCCTTTCAAACAAATTGTTAAAAAGATGTTTTCAAATCTGGTTGAGAAAAAAAACCGAAGACGGAATAATTAAACTTTGTCACGAATGCAGAAAAAACCTTGTTTTATTCGCCACAAAATTGGGAACATTGAAAACACGATAGGACAACCATACCACTTTTTTAAATGTTCTCGATTAAGAGGTTTTGAAAACAGCAAATAACGTTAGTAATAGTAGCATGAACATTTTTGGTCAAGCAAGAATGGTAGAAAGAGGTTATAAAAATTCCCAGTATGAATATTGGGGACTTATGAAAATGTTAAACCCATTACTTGCAGTGTTTCTAAAATGCTAACGGTTGTTATTGTCCAGAGGGGTGTTTATACTGGACACCAACATCTCCATTTGGGTGTTGCGAACAATTTTTTTTCATAAGTTGAATTAATCTGATATTAGAAACTTTGAGGGGGGGTGTTGTCAAGTATGGTTTAAAACCGATGAAAAAGAGAAAACTTAGGAAGTATTTTGAAAACATGCCACCAATAATTACTTGTGCAGCCGCTTTAAATCCATGTTTTAATGTATCTGGGGTAGACTATTTGATTGAAAATATAAGTAGGGACTTGGAGTTTGCCGATGATGGGTTTGCAACTAGGTCCGTAGATTATTTTCATGAATCTTTCCAAGGATTGTATAATATGTATTATACGAAATATGGTAGTCACCAGACTCAATCAACAACTGCTGAGGGTTCTTCATCCCAAAAGAGTCGTGATCCTTTATCTCGTATGGTACACGGTTTAACCCAACATAAACAAAAGAAGGCAAGGGGTGATCCTATAATGTCCTCTGAGTATGAGCAATATATCAAAACAGATTTTGTGAGAGGACTTCAGCCCAAGGACTATGAATCTTATGATGTATTGGGGTTTTGGAAAACAAAGGAAAATCAGTTTCCTGTTCTATCCCGCATGGCCCTGGATATATTAAGTGTCCAAGCTTCTTCGGTAGCATCTGAATCAGCATTTTCAACAAGTGGTAGGATTTTGTCAATCCGAAGAACAAGACTAACTGCAGAGTCTTTAGAGATGTGTATGTGTTTAAAGGACCACTTAGACGCTCATGAGCGTAGACAGCACACAACTCCACTTGAACTGCCTTGGACGTTGAAGAAGGTGTCTTTAATGACGAGGTGCAAATGAATGAAGCCACTCAACTAACCGATCAAGAAATTGCGTTAGATGCTAGTAGCGACGGCTCTTTTGAAGAACCACCTCGTGATTATATGTTGAGCAGCGGGGCAGAAGATGACGAAACCCAAGATGGAGCTGGAGGGTCTATGTCACACGGACACGGACAATACACATACTACTAGTTTTATTTTGTATTTCGTTTATGTTGTATTTCCTATATGTTGTATTTCCTATATGTTTAAAAAATAAACAGCAACCGTTCTTGTCATCACGACTTCTTTGTATTTCGTTTATGTTGTATTTCCTATATGTTAAAAAAAAAAAAAAAAAAAAAAAAAAAAAAACCAAAACTGACCAAACCGGTTTTACAGGTTAACCGGAACCGAACCGGTTCCAAACCGGCAAACCGGTTCGGCATGAACCGATACCCAAACCGGTTCCAAACCGGTTCAGGTTCGTGCCGAACTGGTTTCGGCTTCCTGTTGACTGAAACTGGTTCCTGTTTGACTCAAACCGAACCGAACTGGTTAACTGATTTGCGCACCTCTACCCCTACCCACGTGGCCACGTGGATTATGCTACACAACATCTTAAGTTATTTTTTTATCTTTTTCTCTCTCTTTCCTCAATACATCGTCTTCTTCCTCAAAATCAATTTTTTTCATCCACTCCACTTTATCAGAAAACAAAATCTGAGATCTACTCTTTCATAATTTAAAATTTGATGCCCCCAGAAATTTGCTGCCGTGGGCCATCGCCCACCTCGCGTGGTAACAACAGTTCATCGGAAAACACCACGAAAATCAAATCGTTGACCGCCGTTGACCGGTACGCGGATATTGGCGATCCAGATCGCGATTCCGAGCGATTCGGAACGCTATCGTACCGCGTTTGGGTACGAGCGATCCGGAACGCGAAACGCGGCCGACCCAGCGTTTCCTGTGACTATGATTGGAACTACACTATAGTTCAATGTGTTTTTATTGTTTTATGAGTGACTTGTTTTATAGATTATACTCAGATACACTATCAACTTAATACAAGATTGTTTTGGTATTTATGTGTGGAATTCCTTCGTTAATTACCAGATGTATATGAAATGTAGTATGCAGGAATATTTTGTTTTACCATTTTTCACGTGGTTGCTCCCTGTTATCTTGGTGGGAATATCTGCATGCAGATTTTTATGGGTAAATTCACCCATAGTTTTACACACATCATGGTTATTATTGTGGGAAAATATGGTTTACCAAGCGCTTAATTTTACACATGAATAATTTCAGCAGCTAATGCTACCCATAAATTACCACAACTCTATACATGGGTATCTTCGTGGTGAGTTAGAAAAATCCCATGAAACTTCACCCACGAACTTGACACAATCACCCACCTAAACGACGTGGGTAAATTTACCCACAAAGTGAAAATGTCATGGGAAAATAATAAACCTTGAAGGTTTCACCCATCTACATTGAGTCGTAGGTAATTCGTGGATATTACCCAATTACCCACGAAATTTGGACTTTTACCCACGAATAATGTCTGTGGCTATTTAACAGAATTCTTGTAGTGAAATCAATATAGCTTAATTCTAGCTGTTTAAGAGTCTCCTTTAAGGGAATTTTGTTTAGCCTTTCTATGGCATATACCCATTCATCTTTATCTTTGGCACATAGAAATGAACCCAAGACTTTGAGTGTTAAGGGAAGACCAACAACATAGCTTACAACCTTTCTTGATAGCCCTTTATATCCTTGAATTGGATTCTCTCTTCCAAATGCATACCTACTGAAGAGACAAATTGCTTCCTCATTTGATAAGAGATCGATATCTTGAATTAAGTTCACTCTGTGAGCCATCAACACTTGCTCATCTCTCATTGTAATCAGAATTCTAATTCCTGGCATAAACCAATTAGGCTCATCGGCTAACGCCTCAAGTTGTTCTATGTGATCCACATCATCTAGAACAAGAAGAAATTTTTTGCCACACACCCTCCTTTTCATCATGTTTTTGCCATCATTAACACTATCTAGAGTGACACTTTCTTTTAGCACTTTTGAAAGGACCTGTTCTTGTAAATTCTTCAAACCAAACATTGAGGCTTTTAAAACTTCTCTCACATCATAACTCCAGGAATGAACCCTTCAAATTAACACCCTAATTCAGCCTCTAAAGTTCAAGAAAAAAATGGTCTTGATGATATTTGAATATCAAGGAAAGTATACAAACATGGAAGCTTTTATATTGTGTGGAATTTACTAGTGAAACTTTTGTAGGAAAATTGTATTGTTGATGGTGGAGATGGATGGCAAGGGCAAGAGGGATGGGAGAGATTTTTCTTGTTTTATTTGTTAACTATGTGTTAATAATGGAGGTAGTATAGTTTTGTGTTAGTTTTACATGCAATGGTGTAAGACAAGTGTACAAGGTTGGATTAACATGGTGCTAAGTGTCATGAGACACTCTTTAGGAGTAGCCACCTCATGAGATGAGGTGGTAAATTTCACTAGCTTGATTCATTAGTGATATAAGTAAGCATTTAGGGTATAAATTTAGAATAAGCAGGTAGTTTTGGGGCTAACGGGTATTGATAAAAAATATTTTGAGAATTAAGGCGGAACCATAAAGCGAAAACGAATAAAATAAAAATAGAACTACATCATACGAGTTATTTTTCTGAAAATTTAATTTATGTAGGGCATGATGACAGATTTTAATTCTAAACAAAGCGCAAGTTTAGTTAGAAATGAAGAATTACTAATCGGTCAAAAGTAAGGTAAAAATTTACTTAAAGGTAAAAAAGAAATAGAAATAAAATATGAATATATTAATTACCTGAATTTACGGTGTCTTGTAATCGATTCTCTTAAAGGAACTCTGGTCCAGAGTTCAACTAGTGATTGTAGCAGACGAGGTGGTGGCGAAAAGATGCAGGTACTTGGCCCTGAACTGATATTCTCGCTCCCAAGTGCATTCGGGTCCTCGTCGAGAGTTCCATTGAACTTTGACTATAGAGATACAAATCTGCTTTAGTTGTCTGACCTCATAGTTTATGATCTTTACAGGATCCTTCATGAAGTGTAGCTTTTTGTCGAGTTAAATTTTGTTTAGCGGAATGACAAGGCATTCATTAGATAACCATTTCTTCCAATGCAGGGGCTAAAGCTCCTAACTTTAGATGGGGCGTCAAAACATGTTCGAGGGGTTTAATAAGACATTTAAACAAGGTAGTAATCAAATATTGAATAAATAATAGTAAATTCAGAAATGGCAGCAGTGTGCGTGTAGGTACGGATTAGTTGTTATGAAAATCCTTAATAAAAGGATTGAACATATGTACTGATGAGAGGGCAAACAAAAACTAAGAATTGATAAGTCATACCGATGATCAAGGAACCATATATATCAAGTAAGAATAATCAACTGCACCAATAAACAACATGAACGCAGGAATCAAGGAAAAGTATAGATCTCCAAAAAGAAGTAGATGGCAATGCAAAAAGATTAACCGACTATAACAATTTGTGAACATGGAATTCTAAAAAGGAGAGATTAAGTATTTTTATGAATAAAGCGTCAAACAATCATTAATCATTGAAACAAAATAATGAATAGATCATAAAAGAAAATGGTCATAGCACCGCGAGAGAAATAAATGAGTGTATATGAAGAAACAATAAAATATATCATGAGCATGTAAAATATAAATGAGTCAACGGCTTAAGAGAGCACGTAAAAAGAACATATGTACAAATGTAATAATGACCGAAAGAATAAATAGTTAGTGAATGATTTGCATAAACAATTTACGAAGTAAGGAAGTATGAAGAATCATTTGTAAAAATAATCAAGTAAACAAAGAATCAATTGATCCTAATAATCTTGGGATAGAGACGGGTGTCAAGAATATCAAATTACAGCAATGGTCATAAAGAAATAAACGTAAAGAATTATGAAAGACTATAAAGAATCATTCGTGAAATTAATCGATGTAAACGAGAGAATTGATATCAATAGCTGATAGAGTCACATATCAAAGAAGTTGTATATCAAGGATGTTAAACGAGATAAGGAAAACAATGGTATGAACAATTAATTAGTAAGGGTTTTAATACCAATGGCTAAAATTGGCACATTTTAAGGATGTGGTATATCAAGAATATTTAAAATGGGATATGAGGACATAATTATACAAATAGTTAATTAACTGAAGAGAATGAATATATTTGTATCACAAGCAAACAATACATCGTGAATTTTAAAAATAATGCTTTAAATATATAAAAAGTCATCATTAACTACGATGGTCGAGATTCTCTCATCGAATCAAGGCTGCTTGTTGGTTGTGTTGTACCAGTCATGTTCTAGTTGGAAGGCGTGACCTTCATTAGCGTGGTTTGTCTTAAGGGTCTTTATGCGTGATTCCTTCACAACATCTTGGATCTCGTTCCGCTCTAGGCAAAAGAACATGTCAGCCATACGTTGGGCTATCAGTCGTTTGGTAGCTGCCGAACTTAACAGTTTCCATCTTGGCAGTATGATTATCAAGAATTCACAAGAAGTAAAAAAGAATGACACGTTATTGAGTCGTCTTCCAAAAGTAAGCGTTCTCAGATGGAACGTTACGAGGGAATAGGTTAATAGTCGTATTCCAGTTAACCGACATGATTCAATGTGATGGGTTACATGATGACGTATATGTCTTAAAAGTACGAGGCGAGTGTTCAAACTCAGAGTCGAATAGTAAAATAACCAATAGATTCGACAAACTATGTCGAGTTTTAATATTATCAAAATGAGAATTAAGTAAAGTCATGAAAAGAAATTTTGGGAGGCCATTGATTTACTAAAAATGTCTTGAAAGGTTTTAGAGATCGTTGTATCACTCACAATGTCTTGAAAATAAATGAGACAGTGGTGTCACTCACAATGTCTTAAGAGAAGAGTTTCAGTAATTATATAAACAACATTTAAAGAATATAGAGACACTCTAGCAGGTAGGCATAAGTGGTGGAATATAGTCAACATTTATATAAATTACCCTTATATAAATAAGTAGCGATACTCTTAATGATAGGCGTAAGAGATCGAAAAGAAAGTTAGGTATTATATAATCATTATCTAAATAATACTCATAGTAATGCTCGAGGGAGTAAATATAAGGAACTAAAAAGTACGCGCACATGGATATCAAATAAAACAAGAGGAGAGACTCTTAATTCTGAAAAGTAGTCATAGTCTAGGTTTTGAAAACGGCCTAGTTCTCTATTGATGCGTATTTTATTTTAAAATATTTTTATTCAAGTTTTAAATTTATAAAACTCGATCTACCTGACAACGCAGTAACGGGCAGAGAACCAGATCGTGGGTAGTACAGAAATGGTAAATCCGAAGTCGTCCCAAGAGCTAAGTGTTAATTAGTTTTAATTTGAAATGTCACGTTTTTGAAAATGGTTTTAAGATTTGTTTGAAAATAACAAGAACGTAAAATATACGAAAATTAAAATGATAGAAGATATCAAGGAGAAAAACGTGCTAGCCTAGTCATTTCGTTACTACCGTTATAACTATGTTTTCCTGTGCAATGTTAAACTATGGTTTCATTAGTGGTTTCTAAAGTCGGCAGACCAGAGTAGGTATATTTAGTCTGCCTTATGTTTCATGCGATCCCGAATCCCCCAAATCATCTAGAAGGTAGGATAACCAGGTTCAGTAATTAATCCTAATTATAAACCAGAACTTATCTAATAGGCCAGAAAGGCGGTAACTTGGTTAGTTCCTACACTAGGGATGGGTTGTAAATCCTCCCTAGTATCTGGCTAATCCAATGTTCAATTGGTAATCTAATAACAGGACTAACATGATCCAAACCACCCACAATACTACCAAAACCCAGGGTTACACGATAGTCAAAGGATATCTAACGAAACCATAATTCAATAGGAAAAAAATTACAATGATAGTAACTACATAACTAGGCCAACACTTAGAGTGCTTAGTCGCTCATTCCAATAACAAAACAAGAATTAACAAAGGTAATCATTAAAGAAAAACTCATAATTCTTATAGTAGTCGTTATGAACGATTAAATACTAAAAGTACAAGTAATGTGATCTCCCTTGGAATTCTGGTGGATTTATTCGAGGTATAGAAGCCTTGATCGCTCTTTGAGATGGCTGTGGAGTGAATGATGTCGAAGTGTCTGATTGAGGCCTATATTTATAGTCTTCGAATACTTTACGGCGTAACCATTAAGGGTGTTACGCCGCAAAGTCCTTGACGCGGGTTTCCATATTCCAAGCTTAAACATGTTACGGCGTAACCTTTTTCCCATGTTATGCCGTAATCGTGACTAGACTTTCCATTTTGTAGGCAATATTAAGTTTACGGCGTAACCCAATGTCTATGTTACGTCGTAATGATGACTCAGCTGCAATATCTTCCATAATAAACTGTTACGGCGTAAACTGTTTTTGTGTTTACACCGTAAAGTCGCCTTTGATTATGTGCCTTGCTTGAAATAGGTTACGGCGTAACCTTTTGAGGTGGTTACGCCGTAAAGTCTTGAAGGAATTCGTATTTCTTTGTTATTTTCGTCCATTTCCCATGTTTCATGTCAATTACCTACATTTTACCTGAAAACTACAAAATAACATCAAATGTATCGAATCCAAGTATTTATGAAACAAATGCAAGTATTTTAGGGGGTAAATTGACACTAAAAAGTATCAAATATTTGATGTTATCATCTATGACTACAGCTCTGATACCAATCTGTAACACCCCTAAAATTCAGAACACAGCCGAAAGCAACATGGGGTGCTACTTCATAGGCACAAAGTACAAATCACAAAAAACAACCTTCAAAAGAGACGTTTTTAAAATACATTTCAAAATGTTTCACAAAAAAGTATCAGAGTTTATGAATAGGTCTCAACAGATTTGACTAGTTTTAGTAAAACAGTGATATCTCACTCATCCAGAGAAGATAACGCCCTATCCAAAGAACCACATGTACCTTAAACATTTATCTACAATTATATCAATTTTCCGAGGTCACTCAAGACCAAAAATAATTTGTAATATCTCCCACAAACTACTGATTACAATATGTCCTAAATTTCACTTTACCAAAACTTAGTCCAACAAATTTCTACTTCATCAAAAATTTATACAATGTCATACCACTTAGCCAACACACTTACATACATCAAACTTCATATTTTTACAGAAAAATACATCATAAGCAACATTTACAAGGGAAAAAATAGAGAAACAAATTGAAGCTTACAAGATAGAATTGAAAACTAGTGAAAATCAATACAACTCCTACTCCTTTCTTGCTAGACTTTCAATCCAACAACACACAAATAAAACACAAATCAAATCAAGTTATCAGCCCCAAACTCATTTTTTTACCCAAATCAAAACCAACCCAATAACCTTTAGAAATGAGATTTTACAAGAACTTCCAACAACAACAAAACTATACCAACAAAAATCTCAACACAACACTACCAACAACAACTACCATAACATCATAACTCCAATATTGAACCCTTCAAATTAATACCCTAACTTGGCCCTAAAGTTCAAGGAAAATGGTCTTGATGATATTTGAATATCAAGGAAAGTATACAAACATGAAAGCTTTTATCTTGTGTTGAATTTACTAGTGAAAATTTTGTAGGAAAATGGTATTGTTGATGGTGGAGATAGACGACAAGGGCAAGAGGGATGGGGAGATTTTTCTTGTTCTGGTTGTTAACTATGTGTTGATAATGGAGGTAGTATAGTTTTGTATTAGTCTTACATGCAATAGAGTAAGACAAGTGTACAATGTTGGATTAACATAATGCTAAGTGTCATGAGACACTCTTTAGGAGTAGCCACCTCATGAGATGAGGTGGTGAATTCCAATAGCTTGATTTATTAGTGATATAAGTGAGCATTTAGGGTATAAATTTAGAATAAGTGGGTAGTTTTGGGGCTAACAAGTATTGACGAAAAATATTTTTAGAGTTAAGGCGGAACCACAAAGCGAAAACAAATAAAATAAAAATAGAATTACATCATACGAGTTATTTTTCTGAAAATTTAAATAATGTAGGGCATGATGACGGATGTTAATTCTAAACACGGCTCAAGTTTAGTTAGAAACGGAGAATTACTAATTGGTCAAAAGTAACGTAAATGTTTTTACTTAAAAGGTAAAAGAAGAAATAGATATAAAATGTGAATATATTAATTTTCTGAATTACAGAGTCTTACAGTGACCATTTAAGAAACACATACGAGGGTAGTTTGGTCATTTCAGTCAAATTAATGGTCAAACAAATGGAAAGTTGGTCAAGGGACCAAACCTCATACGGGTCAAAACCACAGGAAGAGGATCCGGGAAAAAAAGTTTAAGAACTATTTTCGTTAAACCCGACAGACCACAAAGACCATTTATGAAATTAACTCATGAGTAAATAAAAAGCCATTGATGTAACAAAGTGGTGATCAAGGGTTTGAATGTAATAGAGACAAAGTTAATCCCTTGATGGTTATGGAGGTTCACGAGCGTCGACTCTGGCTATGCAAAAGGATTGTCGCCTTGGGATTAGTCGGTTCGCAATGTCGAATCGAAAACACAGGTAGCAAAATCTGTTGCGTGTTCATAAATTTTTTTGTTCTAAGTAACCTTTTAGTTTTTGGAGAGTTAAATTTTAAAGATGATGCTTCTCCGCTTCCTCATGTTAATTTAACTGTTTAACGAATACGACAACTGTATATCCAAAAATATATTAGGGTATGACTCAAATTACCTTAATTGTGTTTTGGAGAAGCCTTGGAAAACAATGAGTATATTTTCAATTTAGTATGTGTTTAAATTAGAAAAAGAGAATATTTTCTAATTTAGTATGCTTTTAAATTAGGAAAAGATTATATTTAGCCTATATAAATAGAGGATGATTATGTAGGATTTTCATAATCCAAAGAGAGGTGAGAAAAACTTGTGAGAGAGTTTTGTGAGTATTTTTTTGAGAGTTGAAGCGTCTCAATCTTGTAATCACAAATCTATATTAAGTTTTTCTAGTGGATTAGGCTTGAGGGGCCGAACCGGCAAATCGTTGTGTGTCGTGTTTGTTTTTCATTGTTATTAATTGTTTGGTTATTCGTTGTGTGATCCTTTGTCGTGGGTGTAATAATCCCAACAATTACATTCTATAATTGTAAACAAACATGATTTTCCATTCCGGCGTAATGATCTTTTCCGCTATCACTCTCATTATGATGTACAAAACATTACGCACAGTAACGAAACTTGCACGTATTTGTTGGGGGACAAAATTATTACTGTAAGATGTAAAAATAACTTTTCTATCGAAACATCAAACAGATTGCTTAAAGCATTAATTAAACAATGTACCAAAACACTAGTGGAGTAAAAATAATTTTAAAGAATTAATTGAAAGAGTTATTGGCAACTTTAACTTCTCATACAGTTGAACTCTTCAAACACTTATAATTTACAAAGTTTCAAATATTACACATGTTAACATATATGGGTTAAACTCGCATATAGTTGTACTTTTTCTTTTCTCATTAGTTTTCTGCAATTCACAAAAGAGAGCTAGCGTACTTTGTTAATTTGTTTTGTTCATATATGTTTTGTTGTTTTTTTTAAAATTTCCTTGTTAGACACATACATGTTTTGTTGTTTTGGCATACGGGGACCAATATCTTTCAATATTTTGTGACAAATATTTATTCTCCGCTAAATTGATGAACCACTCATAAATGGATGAAGAAAAATCTGGACCATTTATTATTTTATAAGATTTTTATTATTATTATTTATTTATTATTTATTATTTATTATTTATTTATTTATTATTATTATTATTTTTATTTTTTTTTAAACGGCATCACACTTTTCTGACCCCCGAATTAAACCATTCAAACAGGCAGGTCTCTGGACCCAAACCACTAGGAGAGACCCGCAAAAAGAAACCTTTAGAACTCACGACTTCTCACTAAGAGGAAAATATGGATTTTTCATTGTCTCTTGTGAGACTCGAACACAAGAACAACCCCATCCCCAAGTTCCAAAAAAGCCCAGGTGGCTAACTGCGCTAATTATTTTATGAGATACTAGTAGGATATTCAGGTTTTGCGACGACAACTACTTTCTAATTAACTTTCTGGCAAGCAAATTGACAGGTGTTATTGTCCAATCAATCCTTTTATATATTTATAACTCTCGACTGGATAATCTTGCTCGGACGACGACTTATTGAAACCCCACTGTTACTTTACTGGCGACTAATTATAATATACCTACATTTACTCAACTACTCAACTGCTAGACTGACTTTTAATAATTAAAAAAGTGATTGATAAAAACACATGTAAAAGTAATAATGGGCCAAAGAGTAAACCAAAGACAACAAATATGCAAAACTAGGAATGTTGTCCAAAAAGTCAATCTGTAAATACTTTGTTGCAATTCACGATTTCTTTCATTCAATTTAGCTTTGAAGTCTTCAATCCTTTTTTGACGGCTGCTTTCAGTATCCAATTCACGCCTTTGATTAGGATGTAATAGTATGCACATCTTACGCAAATAATCCCTATATCAATCACTTTCAATCTCAAGATTAAACCACAACCATGTATCGCATTCTTTTTAACGCGCTTACGTAAAAGTGCAATACATTATAGGACTCAACTTTTTAGAAAATTGAAGTGATTAACGAATCTCGGAGAAATGAATACCAATCAATTAGGGTAAACAAGGAATCTACAAGCAAGGTTAGTAGGAGTTCATGAGGTTAAAACCTTAATAGCAGATTACACTTGCACTTTCAGTTGGAGATAAAAGAAGAAGAAGACATGATTTTGGGTTTTGATTTAGAGAAGGATAGTGTTTAAAGTTATATAAATAGCAAGGCTTGGATCAAGCGGTTAACACCCTTACCTTTGGAGACAGAGGTGAAGGGTTCGATTCTTACTCCTTGCAAGGCCGAAGGTCATTTTCTAACTTTGGTAGAACCGAAAGCAACATCTCTACCTTAGGTAGAGGTAAGACTGTCTATATCTCAACCTCCTTCATACACTGTGGAAGACGGTATTGAGACCCATAACCCGTGAAAGATAATATTAGAAGTTACTTAACTTTTTTAAGTGTTTAAAGTTATATGCTAGGGTGGTGATAAAACCAGATCCAATCAGGTTTAAATAAATGAACCGGATCCAATCAAGTGAAAAGAAAAAAAATGTCTAGTTGGAAAATAAACATAATAAGGTTTTTAACCCGTGCTTCGCTGCGGAGCGCGAGTTTTTACGTTTTTTGCGATTTCGAAATGATACATCCTAATTGGCTTTGGCCATCTCATATTCACCTACATGTGACTT
>BQNB010139631.1:0-5000 GCA_026074375.1 Tanacetum coccineum
GCCTCCTCACATCACATTAGAAATAAGAAAGAAGATAGATGGATAAGCATGGGGTGCCTCTCACGAAGCGCTTTGTTTTTGTGCGAGTCTCTAGCTTGACTCTCCCCGAATTCCTTTGTTTTTGGGGCAGAAACAGAAGAATGAAAAAATTGTCATCGGATTCTCGCATGCCACCGGCTCTAATGAATAAAAACTATAAGCGGATATGTCGGGGTCAAAAATAGTGTTTTCATTCCTGCAGGAGAGAAGCAAAGAAGAATCCTCAGGGTAGGTGAGATATGGTAGAAAAATTCGAATGACAAATGTGAAGGGAAAGTAATCGTCAAAACATTCGTCTTCATTAAGCTCATCAAAATCGTTCTTCACGGTCGTATCGGGCTCAACGTCAAAGGTAAAATGATTATACTTAGAAAGGGGAACAAGGTCATCGTTAAGCAATTCTTCAAGAAAAAGAATGTCCCATTCTGAGTCATAGTCACTTTCAACACCCGGTGGTGTTGAATCATCTGAAACAAGAAATATGTCGATCTCCTCCATAAAAGAGTCACTATCCTCAACGGGGATAGGAGATGAAGAGAGAGACTCGACAATCGTATTAGAAATTTCCGCATTAAGTTCTTCCGGCGGTCGTGGAGATGAATTATCATACGACAAATTCTCAACAAGACGGATTTCTTCCTCTAGATTAAAGTTGGCTTCCTCAATTCCTGGTGGAATTAGACCAATATGAGCGAGTTCACCAGAGAACTCCTCGAGAGGATAATCAATCTTCGGAGAAGAATCAATCAAAGTATCTCGATTA
The DNA here is from genome assembly GCA_026074375.1 of Tanacetum coccineum. Classification (NCBI taxonomy): domain Eukaryota; kingdom Viridiplantae; phylum Streptophyta; class Magnoliopsida; order Asterales; family Asteraceae; genus Tanacetum; species Tanacetum coccineum. Next base: position 803 of record BQNB010139631.1, read on the forward strand.
AGCAAAGATTTGATAAGATTAGATTCGGCATTGAAATAATGCAGATCTATCTTAGTAGAAATGATTTCTTCGTCAAAAAGAGGGTTTGAATAAATTTTGAAATTTTCCATTGGGACGTCCTCATTAGAAAGTGACTTGTCATCACTAGAGGTGAAATCGTCGTTAGAATCAAAGAGAGGATTCGAGAAAGTCCTAAAGCTCGGAGAGGAATCATCATAAACGGGCACATCACACTCACTTTCGATATCGGAAAAATCATCGGACTCACATGGGATTGAGACAAGGTTCTCAACACTAGACTTTATTAATTCGTCTGATTCTTTTTCAGGAATAGTGTCGAGATGCTCATCCCCCATGATTAGAGAGTCCTCGAGCTCCTCGGGTGTGGTTACTTTAGACGAATTCTCTAAATATTCCCTTTATTGAATAGTATACTCATCGTCATCATCGTCGATCATAGGAAAATTCCAATATGGAGTAAAACTTTGAGCTGCCTGCTCCTCCTGCTCTTTCTGAACTCCCTGCTCTTCTTGAACGTATTTATTTCTATAAGTCCAAACTTTAGCTTTTCTTTCAATTATGATTAAAGCTTCTTGAGTATTCTTGGTCATCAGATTTCCACCAGCTGCAGTATTGAGAAAATCTTTATCAGATTGACTCAACCCGCTATAGAAGAAGTTTATTTGGTGAAGGAGTGAAAATCCATGATGAGGACATTCCCTTAATAAATCATTAAATCTTTCCCAAGCTTTGGTAAAAGTCTCACCTAAAACTTGTTGAAAATTCGTGATTTCTCTTCTAATCGCTCTTGTTTTAGAATGAGGATAAAATCGATTCAAAATTTAGGAGGTTCTTTATCAAGCCACGTTTCGGCTGCTCCTTTAGAGAAAACGGGAATAAGATCAACTTCACCACATCATGAGGAACTTGGTATATTCTTAGAGTTCGGGTTATTTGGTAAAATCTCCTGATGTGTGAATGAGGATCCTCTTCTTCAAAGCCATAAAAAGGATTGTTACTAACGAAATCAATTAATGATGGTTTTATTTCAAATTCATCGGCAAGAACAGTTGTAATGACGATGGCACTTTCAATACCTAAAATAGGTATTCGAAGTAGGTCATTCATCGAACGGAGATCTGGTATCGGACCCGCTGGCGATGGAACAAGTCCGACCATATCGATAAGAAAGAAAAATATTTATAATTAAATAATTAGAGGATAAGAAGAAAGAATTAAATGGATAAGAGGTTAAAGAAGAATATTTTTGAAAATTTTTATAAAGATAATATTAATAAAAATAAAAAATATTTTTGGTATTTTTAATATTTATGAAAGAAAAGGAAAAATAAAAATAAGAAGAAAAATATTTTTGGATTTTTATATTTTTTATAAGAACGAAAATAAACTTTCCAAAGAAAGGATCTTCAAGGCTCGAACACGAACAATCCCGTAAAAATCGCTACACCTCTTCCCGGCAACGGCGCCATTTTGATTTGATATCGTCAAAACCCCCTCTTAATATAATATATATATTTAATAAAATACATATAGCTAAGCAAAGTATCATACAAATTATTCTTATGAAAGAATAATAAGTAATCAACACGGGTATCGTTCTCCTCGGTGAGAGGTGAATGGAAATCTACGTTCATGTTGTAAATCGAGCTTGATTGTCATTCAAGTTTTTGGTTTTGGTTTTAAACTATTTTTATACTAAAAATTAAACTAAAATTAATTCTAAGATTTAAAATTACAAGATTAAACTAAAATTGATCTAAAAGATATAAATGACTAATATAAGATATAAATGACTAATATGCTTGCTAAGTGACGTGAAAAGTTCCTTAAGTATGAATTTAGGTTTATTAACGAATTATAATCCTTAGAAAAGATAATTTTCTCACAACGTTGGTTTATTTTGAAAACGATCTCTTAAAAAGAAAATAATTACTAGATGTGTAATTTGATTATTCTCCGGATTTTGCCCTTTAAACAATCAACTTACAAATCTAAATAATCCGACAAATTATTAATTTCTAAAACCTTTTATAAATCCACACTTAATTCCCAATTCACAAATTTCACTTAACAAGCATTAATAAAACTACTCGCTACTCATAATGATCAAATAAGCAAAGCAAAACATTTTTTTATCTAAACTACACTAATATATTGAAAAAGGATAGAAAATAGAACCGAATTGAAGACCTGCAAATAAACGATAACACCCGATTTAATAAGCTAAAGAGAATATTTAAATTCTATCTAGCTCATTAAATCCTTAAGCTCCACGCCTCATGAGTTGACCGGTACCAAGAGCAACACAAACATAAGCAAACTATTAAGATTGAAACATTTTATAACCATAACATTTCTGCTTGCATCTACTTGGCCCGATAATGAATTGCTAAAAACAAAACGCATCCTACAATTAACAAATGTAAGCCCAGACAAAATAGTTTGCAACCTAAACTAATAGCCTAGCCTAAACTAATTCAATAAGGCCCAACAGATAAAAATTCTGAAGCCCAAATTAGATTGTTAGATCTAGTTGCTAAACGTGGCCATATTAGAATTCTACCAACCAAATGAAAGCTTAGTTCAAGTTATATTTTTGAAACAGTTAAGCAAAATTCAAACTAATAAGCCATTTTAACAAAACTAAGCTAGAAACAAGTTTACGAGAGAAGTTTAAAAGAGAATAAGCTATTTTAAAAGTCGAAACATAAGAAATAAGCTTAATTAACACGAAACAATAAGAAATCAATATTCAAAACGAGATCTAATACCTATCGAGCAATAAGCCAATCATAAAATGATTTAAGCATTTGATAAGCAACGAAATTAGAAACTAGAAATCAAAATAATCTAGAAGCATTTTAACCTTTTAGTCTAAAAGAGATCTAAAACTCTTGGTGATTTAAGCTAATAACAAATCGAAGAAGCAATAAGGAGAGCTTATTCTGTGTAGTAAAAAATATAGAAACGTTCATAAAAATGTGTCTATAAAAACATATATAAAAATGTATGTACAAAAACTTGTATAAAAATGTATGTATAAAACGCTCGTTAATATAAAGGACTAACGATACAATAATAAAATAACGGTCGTGAAAAATGTAACCTGCAAACCTGTTAATTGTCCATTGCAACAAGAAAAAAATATCGATACCTTAAATTGAGAAAAAAAAAGATCAGTATCTTTAATTGAAATTGAACCTAAGATGAGTAAATTTTTATGCGATTTGCCCATTTTTAACATGTATAGAAATGAAAAGATCGATTAAAATAGTTGGATTATGGTTTTGCATATTATTGCTACAAATGATTCTTTTTTCTGCAGCAACAAATAATATAACTTTGAGTAATTAGTAACAACATGAAACTCTATAAAAAAATATGAACCCATCACACTAATATTTTGTTCAAACTATGACGCTAACTTTATTAACTTTCTATAAATATAGATATTTGATCTCTTTTAATCCAAGTTCACTGTCGTTATTGAATGAAAACTGATTGGTTAATATATAAATCTATGACATTCGCGATAAAAAGTTAAGAAATATTTTTAAAACACATGAATAGCTTTATATTATGTTTCAAAGAATAGTAAGCTTTTATTTTATTTTTATGTAGCATGTAGGTTCACTATCCCAAACATGTTTATAATTTATTGCAAGTTTTATGACATTACTTAGAGCATCTATTGTGATAGTTTATGAATAGGTCTAAAACCCATTGAAGATGTCCATGAATTTATTAACCATAGTAAGAAACCATTTCAATCGTAGGTAGAATAAAAAAGTCTAAAATCTTGGTCTAAACTGTTTTCTAATTTTTTTTTTAATTTTTTTTTGTAAATGTTAGTTGTGTTTTATGATATGAAAAGCTTTATGAATAAGTTTATTCATAGTAGAAATTGGTTTATAACATGCTTTAAATTTATAACTTAATGATATATTAATTGTATAAACTTTTTAAAAGGTTCATCATAGTGAATGCCTTTATACATTATAAATTTATAATAGGTTCAAACATTGTCAAAATTGGTTATAACATTAAAGAATTTATAAAATTTTCACTTTGCATGTCAAGATATATATATATATATATATATATATATATATATATATATATATATATATATATATATATATATATATATATATAATTGAGATCAAATAAGAACTTT
>BQNB010139631.1:10000-17528 GCA_026074375.1 Tanacetum coccineum
TGTATTGAGTGCGTTTAGTTGGTGAAAAAAATTTCTAGTTTTGTATTTTCAACGTTGTAAAAAAAAGTAGGAAGATTTATTTTCCACAAAACATAGAAAACCCGTTCATATGATATTGTTTTCTATTCTCAAGAAAACAAGGGGGTTATAAAGAAAACAATGAAAAAAATGAGTTTTGTAGTTTCTCTTGTTAGGTTGGGAAATTCATGTTTTGTGTTTTGTAGTGAATTTTTTTGAAAAAACATGATTTTGCACGCTGATGTCTGTTTTTCTTTGTTTTCACAAAAATAGTTGTGGAAAACAAAACCAAAAATCACTCATTTGTCTTCTTTTTCCAATATACGGCAGGAAAGAAAATAGGTGTTTGTTGAAGGTTGTCCATTTTTTTTACTTTTAGGGTATTTCTTTTTTTTTGAACATTGATTAATAGTAGAAAGTTGGTAAATGTTTAAAATTTAGAATATTGTTTAAAGTAATTTACTACTCATTTCAGTGTCACTATCTACAAGTTTTAATTTCAACTTTTGCCATCCATATGGTTTAATCTAAACTTTCACGTCTTCTCTTAATTATTTAATGAACCCAAAAATATATGCACCCACTCACACAAGTCACAACACACAATTACATTCCAAATGTTGCGCCACTATCATGCCTTCAGGAAAAACAAAATGCAGCAAAAGCTCGAAAGTGAGGGTTGGTATTTTTTTGCTTGGCCTTGTTGCCACATAGACTTTCCCAAACATTTTTCCCACATCAAACCCTCTAGTCTTAGATAAAATCTTTTTATGAAGCATACATGCACTAACAAAGTATCCCCTTTTAGATTAATTTCATATATCACCCTAGTTTGATAATTAGTTTCATATATACCTAAAGTACAACTATTGAATGCATAATATACAATGTTTTTAATACATGTTTGGGTATATATGAAATTTCCAACTAAAATGAAAGAAGATATGAAATTGCCCTTTTTCTTTTTGAATTATCTCAAGCATACAAATTTCATATCAGTAATGCTACATTACATAAAAAAATCCACACACTGATGTAGGAATATCGTTTGTCCAATTATAACAAAGCTAGGAAAATATTTTATTAGACAAATCTTTTATGGATATATCATTACTTATTTTAAATTTTAGTTTTTGTAAAGATCTAATCAAATATTTGTTAATAATCTATAAGGTTGACAAGATCCACATTTATCAAAGATCATTTTTTATTTTTAGAAGATTAAAAAAGTCATGCCGAGATATATGCGTCTCTTTCACATATGCTGTAATTCGTTAATACATTAATTATATGAAAAATTGATTAAAAGAATCAGACCCTAAACATGATATGAAGAAGATTTATAGAGTGTCAAATAATTGAAAATAAATAAATTTAACTCTAACTAACATACGTATGTTCTTTCTTTATCAGAGTTTAACAAGAGTCACACAAATTTAAATACTTTAGACGCTGATTTAAGTCTACCAACATTGGATCTAATCAATATAAACATGGAAAATGTAATGCTTAATAACTCTTTTAAAGAAGTATTTTAATCCACATTATAAAATAAAAATCCATATATATTTATATGTGTCATGAATCCAAACAAAACTTAGGTGCTTCAATTCACATGCCGAGAACTCCTAATTGCTTTATAGAAAATTGACAAAAACAATACTTGTGGTCTGTTGCCCCAAAAAGTTGATAATGCACTTATAGTTTTATAGAACCCCCGTGATGTTTCCACTCAGATTGTTTATCATGAAACACAAAAAGAACATACATGCACTTTATTTGTGTGTGTAGCTAATATATAAAAGGTTGTGTCCTACAACACATAGCATTTGGCAGATTATTAATTATAACCTATTGTATAATTCATTTTATCAATTCAATCAAAAGCAAATATCATATAGCCTACTTCATAGGAAGTTGAATTAGCTATGATCCTCAGCTCTTTAGACGACTCTGTAATGTTCTAGTGGTTGCCTAAAGGAAAGATGTCTTAGCCTGACAATCAAAGCCATCGGCAGTATACAGCATTGAACGTAAACCAAGTTTATGGGATTATAATTTAGGTTACATAGAAAGAAAAATATTTCTGTAATATCAAATTCATTCCGAGAGTGATGAATGATTGGATATAATATGCGCGCTTTAAGACTTTCCAACATGCAAAGAACATGAATTACTTAGTGTTTCATACATTTAATCGGAATTTTTAATTGCAGAAAGCCTTTAAGCAATGACTTGGGTGGTCCGGTGTTGTATCCTCCGGTGCAATTGTATATGCACGATGATCATGTAAATTCACGCGTCCTTTCTTTGATTGCCTTTTATATTTTTCGAGATGAGCTTAACGCCTTAATAACGAAACAAAGCTTGTTATAAAAAACGATCATTTTAGTTTTATTGATCCATATTGACAAAGAATTATCATTCTAACAATATTTCTTTTAAAAGTTTTGTTAGTTATTGTGTATATGCATTAAAACTTTAAAAAAAATACGCATTATATATGCGTAATAAATTTATAAACTAACTTTATTTGTTCGTATTCTTGCTTTCAGGTAGTAGTGGATAATGGAATATTTAGCATCACCATTGCAAGTCCGCAAGGGACAGTCACTGGTATAGAATTTAACGGAATTGACAATATCTTAAATGATCATAACGGGGAATCAGATCGAGGGTATGAAATACTTTAGCTTCCCCAAAATCTGCTTATTTTCTTCTCCCAAATTTTTTTTGGATATTTAAGTTCAGAAAGTTTTACTCTATAAAAAAGCTTTTGAGATTGAGTGTGGATGATTGCAGATATTGGGATGTAAATTGGAGCGATCCATTGAATTCAACTGATAAGTTAGACAAGTAAGTTTGTTTGGTTATCTTATCAGATTATAAAATATAAGTAGTTGGTGCATAAGATCTTCTAATCAATGTTCTAAACATAACTTCTGCATATAGCATGTTTGTGGCATATGTGCATATCCTGTGTGGTTATTTTACCAAATCACATGAAGGCCAAAAGCTTTTTGATGACCGTAGGTCGTGTCATGTAATTTGTATTCTCATTCATTCATGCATCTATTTCGCAGACTTGCAGGCGAGCATTTCGATGTTATAACAAATTACGAAAACCAAGTGGAGCTGTCATTCAAAAGATATTGGAACATTTCTCACAAAGACAACCATGTTTCTTTAAATGTCGACAAAAGGTATGTCACAAGTTTTATAACAAATCTAAATGATATAAGTTTTGTAATGTAGGTAATACATTTTAATTATTCAATAATCAGGATTCAAAATAGACTTGTAATTTAAATTTATTGGTGATGTTTTTTGATATAGACATTGGTTGAAAGATACTTTCCGTGCAAATGTACATTAGATTATTGGCATTCTTATTAATTTTTACGACGCTTTAAGGTATGTTGTCTTGCGGGGATCAAGTGGTTTCTACTCGTATGGGATTCTTGAACGTTTGAATGGGTGGCCAGATGTTGATGTCTACCAAGGTCGTATTGTATTCAAGCTTCAAGATAAACTGTAAGATAAAATATATTTACATTTCTTTCTTCAAAATTAACTGTTCCGCATTAGAAAACAAAACTGAAGGAATGAAAAGATCAAAATGTTGCAAACGTTATCTAAGGGCGGAGGGGTTTTGCGAATGCCAAACCTTCACTTTTTTTTTCCTTTTCCACTGCACACTCTTCACATTAATGATTATTACAATCACACAGTTTTATAATGTTTCTATAGTTCACATATACTTTAAGAGATAATCAATTTTACAAGTTACAACACCCAACTTTTTGAGATTTGGGTGACAAAAGTAACACTTTGCAAGCACATTTTCTAATTTTTAAAAGATAATCAACTTTTTAAATAAGAATAACCATATAACTTCTTGTTCCGAAAAAAAAATGATTTAGCGCATAAATAGATTTCAGGCCTCATTTCACAATTTTTTTTGTGGCTGTTTTTTTTATGTTGCTTTATGTATCCCGTTAGAAACTTTCTTTTTTAATTATGCATTTGTTGAATGAAAAGGTTTCGTTACATGGCTGTTTCGGATGAAAGGCAAAGGGTGATGCCATCATTTGAAGACCGTAGAAGGGGTGAGCCACTGGATTACCCCGAAGCTGTTCTTTTGACCCATCCTTCTGATTCTCTTCTGAGGGGAGAGGTACTCTTTTTGTATCTGTTTTCTACATTATTTTTCCTGTCATAGATTCATAGTTACGAGCTATGATTCGAATGTTTTACAATTGTAAACACAGGTGGACGACAAGTACCAATACTCAACTGAAAATAAAGATAACCGGGTACATGGGTGGATATGCTCTGACCCGCCTGTTGGGTTTTGGATGATCACACCAAGTAATGAGTTCCGTACTGGTGGCCCTGTCAAGCAGGATCTCACCTCTCACGCTGGTCCTGTTACTCTCTCGGTAAGTTCACCAATAAGTTTTTGTTATTACCAAAAATACATTTTTAATGAATATAGTTATTAATGGGTTGGTTCTTGATTGTGTTGCTAGTGTGCAAAAAGAGAACCACTTAAATAGGTGGAACAACCTAGTATTTTTTATTTATCATAAATTTCTTATTCAAGTATTTTTACTGTTATCAAAAACTTGTAATGTGAATATGTGATTGCTTGTAAAATTATTAAGAAGCTTCATTTGCGTATAAGATATTAAGGAGAAGAAAGTGTTTGTGGGGCACTCCAACCTTGCCACTTTTGACCGATACTTAAATATGACGTGTTTGAAAGAAAAGTCTTTCATGACACCCAACCCGCCATTTTTATATGGTATTATCTTTTATTATTTTGAAAAGTGCATTCACAACTGAAATGGTTTTTTATCCATGAATTCATCTTTTAGATGTTTTTTAGCACCCATTATGCGGGGATTGATTTAGGACTGAAATTTCGAGATGGTGAGCCATGGAAAAAGGTTTTTGGACCAGTTTTCATGTATCTTAACTCTGTTGCAACTGAAGAAAGTCCCACTTGGCTTTGGGCTGATGCCAAAGAAGAGGTAGTTACTTAATTACTGTGCTAGCCCATGCAAATTTTTGGCTTATGTGTATGTACTTATGCATGTTAGTAACCTTAATAATGATATTATAGATGCTGATGCAAACGGATAGCTGGCCATACGATTTTCTTAATTCTTCTGACTTCCCGCGTGCCCATCAACGTGGTGTAGTATCTGGACGGCTATTTGTTCGTGACGATGTTGCTTTAGCCCGTGCAGACTCAGCCTTTATTGGCTTAGCTCCACCTGGTACAATTGGATCATGGCAAGTGGAAAACAAGGTAAGTTTCTCCTCATCAAGTCAAAACTGACAACTAGTGGTAATCGTCTCTGAACTGAAGATCACCAATAATAAATAAAATAAACAATGATTTTAAAAACTAGATTGACCATAACCAAACTGGACAAAAGCAAATGCTACCTTGGAATCTTTACTTTTTTCTAGTTTGAAAAAATAATCTGAAATGTATGTAGCTTTGCAAGTTTGAATAAAAGTTATAAATGAAAGATGCAGAATCGATTGTATAAGAACTAATTTTCAAAACATATAGCTCTTTCTAATCATGTAGTCACATTGGTCTATTTGAGTTTTTCAGTTTGTCTTTTCCATTTTTAATTGGGTGGTTGCGAAAAAGTGAACCGGTACCTTTGTAATCCATTCCTAGAGTTTAATCTATAACTTTTTTTACATAATCAGGGTTATCAGTTCTGGACTCAAACTGACAATGAAGGTTACTTTGAGATCAACAATGTCCGCCCGGGTCACTATAATTTATATGCTTGGGTTCCTGGGTACATAGGCGATTATATGCACCCGTCCATTGTCAATGTCTTGCAAGGTCCGTACCCTATTTAAATATATTATCTTTGTTATATTTCTGTTATATAAAGATTATCCATTGCAACTATCTTTGTAATTCTTTTACTCTAGCTACTTGGTAATAGTTTCTTTCAATGATTGCCGCTGTTAAAAAAATGGTGTGCAACTATCACCAGGTGGTAGAATCAGAATGGGTGTACTAGTATTCCAACCACCAAGAAATGGTCCTACAATTTGGGAGATAGGGGTCCCTGATCGGACAGCAGCTGAGTTTTACGTGCCTGAACCCAACCCAACTCTTATGAACCAGTTATATGCAAGCCAAAGAACAGAATCGTTAGTCCTTTATCTCTATCTTCTTTTTTCTTTTTCTCAGTTTTGTTGTATGAAATGTGTAATGCAATCAAGTTTGTTATTTTGTTACGTCAGGTTTAGGCAATACGGCTTGTGGGATCGTTACACTGATTTGTATCCTGAACAAGATTTGGTCTATACAGTTGGTGTCAGCAATTATGAAACAGATTGGTTTTTTGCTCATGTGACCAGGAACGTTGGAAATAAGACATACATTCCCACAACGTGGACCATCTTATTTGATCTTGAAAATGTTGAGCCCACCGGAAGCTATACAATACGGCTAGCATTGGCCTCTGCCACAGCCGCAGAACTGCATGTACGTACTACATAGACTAAAAAATTCTATATTTATGCTATATCCCTGGTTATTTTTTACTCGTGTCCGGTTTCACTTTTCCGTAACTTAAAAAAAATAAGAGGTTATAAGTTGCGTATTTTATAATACCGAGTGATCTGGCACTTTATGTTTTCAGGTACGAATTAACGACCCAAGAGGGGTATTTCCTTTCTTTACAACTGGGCTAATCGGGAGGGATAACGCGATTGCAAGACACGGGATTCATGGGCTATATTGGTTATACAATATTAATGTCTTGCATACTCAACTTCGAGCTGGAAGGAATGTAATGTATTTAACGCAAACGAGAGCTTTGGGTCCTTTTAGGGGAGTCATGTATGATTATATTCGATTAGAAAGACCTCCTCGCTCGTAAATTTGGAATATAAGTTATTTTATTCAGTTCAAGTATATAAAGCATAGTTGTCTATATATATGTCTGTTGGGATTTAAATACCTAGGTAATTAGTTTAGCCACGAGTGCGCAGCGGATAGGACCTAGTAATAGCATATGGTTAACACAAATAAAAGGTAAAAGAAACGCGTACCTTTTGTTAATATGATCAAGAAAACGAAACAAGCAACTAAAATAATTGCCTCTACGGTTGCTCACACAATCACGTCAACCGAATGTATTAAGCTATGCTAGGCTTAACTTCACAAACTAACAACCCTTGTAATCGAATGGTAAATCAAACGCACCAATTGAGTTTAACCGAAAATCCAATGAACCGAATTACCAAACAAACAATTGAACTAGTAACCGAAATTCCTTGTGACCGAATAAATCAAACCCGAATACTCTTTGGAGTTTTATTATCCTCGAACAGAAAAACCAACAACCACCTTGTATACAATTCTTGTATGTCGAGCCAGGAGATAAACAAGAATGAAAACCTTGGATGTTAAATCGAACTCGGTTATGAGAAGTAAACCGAAAACCAACAAACCCTTAGAGAA
>BQNB010139632.1:0-14364 GCA_026074375.1 Tanacetum coccineum
GCAAACCTGTAATCAATATAGAACATCCACTTGCGTCCAATTTATAAAACAAAGCATGTTTCCACCCCAAAATTGTAAAAATGTGGGGCTATGAACTCACCTTGAGTTCAGATAATCCAAATATCGCAGATAAAGCGTCACGTTAAAGATCGAATGCAGCCTAAATTATCATAGGTCGTATAAGTACCGAGTACTTTAAAATAATCTTATAGTTGCTACATCGTACTATCGTTCGGGCTATCATAATTTAAGAGGTCATGACATGACGTTCGAGGAGTTAGGACACTTTAAATCGTAAATCCAACAACTCGTCGATACGCCATCCGAAGAGGCCTCATTATGAAACTCCCTAGTAATATAGTACTTTGATAACCACATATAATTCTATATAGTTCAATCACCAACTAATGGTTTTGGTAAAATTACGTTTAATAAGTAAAAACGTTTATAATTATCGTTTTAGTAAAACTAGCATAACTTTTGCGTTTTAAGCCCGATTTTAACGTTTCTTATGCCCATCTTTTCGTATTAGGACGAGTTATCATAATTTGACATTTTCAATATTTTGACCCTCTGGTGAACAGTAACTTTTACTGTTCACATCAGACGTGACTTTTATTTAAATCGTATTTGTTGTCGTAAAACCCGTAAATGTCGTATTTTATTCGTTATAGCTCCGTTTTTAACGATTCTTTCGAGGACGTTCTCGTTTTTGAAAGTTCTATAATTTTATGAGGTTTACAAAAATATAACTTTCTGTCATGAATAGTAACTTTTATAAAAATAGTTTTATAAAAGTATTAATTGTCGTAAACTCGCGAAATTCATAACTCATTCGTTATTAATTGAAAAATTACGATTCTTATCATTTTGGAATCCTAAAAATATGTATTATTTGTTAAAAATATCAAACTAGCTGTTTGATATAAGTTTTATAAAAGTTATTTTATAAACTCCGTTTAATTAACGTATAACTCGTTTTTAACGTAACTTTTTCGTTATTAATCCGTTTGACAAGTTTCTTACCTTTTCGGAATCGTCGTGAGGCGTATTATTTTTATATGAGGTCAAACCCACTGTATGAATTTCGAATTAAAACAGCCCTTTAATTATCCAAATGTATTCATTTATAAAAAGCTTGTTTTATTAACTTTATAAACCCTAATTTATACTTAAACATGTTTATACTTAAACCATATGTTATCATACTTTTACATCCATTTTTCCATGATATATATAACCATATGACATAAGAATAAGTGCATAAATTCATAAACATTAGTGAAAACTCATTTTACATATTAAAAAGTCCTAAGTGGTGATTTAGCCATAATTAACATATTACACATAAAATAATGATAATAAAAAGTATAAAGGAAATAGGAAGACCTTAGGGATGATGTATGAGATGAGAAATAAGTGCTAAACCCGTGTTTAGACTCAAAACCAAAGCTTACAAGCTTATAAACCCTAGATTAGGTTTGAAACCCTAATCTTTCCTTTTCTTCCTTAATACTTGCAAATGAAGAACCAATGCTTACAAACACTTTAGTGTGTCTTAGGATTGATGTGTATAGGCTTGTATGGATTGTAGAAAAATTTTGTATGGTTTGTTTGTGTATGATTATTGAGCCGTGACTTTTGGCTAGGAAAGGAGAGAAAAGAGAGAAATTTTGTTAAGTGTAAAGAGTTTATGATACTTCACATATGAATGCATGTATATATAAGGAAACTAGATATTTTAGTTAGCCAAGTTTGACCAAGAATTCAAAGGGGGGGTCTTGTGTTGGGACGTGGGTTCAAGGGGACACCAAGAGGGAAACAAGGGCTTAAATGCCTTGGTCTCTTGGTTCCTCCTAATGGGAATCATCCCATGATTTCAAGGGAGGTGTTTCCTAGCTAGTTTTCTTATTAATTTTTATGTTTACTTGTGTATTATAAAAGAAAAGTGTAAGTAAAGTTTTATACAAAAATGTAATGTGTAGCTTTTTATTTAAAAGGTATACTTGTAATGTCTTGGTTAATTTGTACATATACATTTATATAGGACATGTATATGTATGCTCATATGCATAAAGTTTCATAAACTTTGATCGTTGTATAAAAACGTAGGTATTTGTTGAAGCGTAGAATTATTTTTATGGTTCCAGGTATGCCTAGACTTAATTTGTCGCGAAACGTATTAAATTTACGTAACCAATAAAATAAACGAACAACGACCATAATTATTCTCAAAATAATTATTTAATACTTGATTGATGTAAACGCTTAATTGATCGATGCCCGTTTACATTGAACGCTAATTTTTAGCTTACGCGATTTAGCTTAACATTTATGATTTAAAGCAAATGCGTACAATACAAAAGGTACATTGTGGATTTATCGACGTCGTCAATGACTTGAAAACACAGGGTGTTATAATAAACACAAAAGTACAACTTAAATAAAATTTAGAAAAAAACTTACAATCTTGTGTTCTTGGTTCAGTTTTTGACGCGAAGAAATAAAACCAAATCGTTTTCTATAACCTGTAACTATCTAACACCAACCTAATATTGATTATTAACCCGTGTTCTTGCTAAATCTTTAAAAAATTTGTGTTTTCTTGTTCTTTGGGTGTGTCCGACCGAAACCAAAGAGAAAGAGAAAAAGAGTTTTTTTTTTGTTGTGTTTGATTTCAAAATGGATTCACAAATGCATGTTCAAGTGATGCCAAATACCATATGTACCATGAGTAAACCAACTAGCTATAAAATAGCCTTTGTGTTCCCTCGTTTTTGTGCCGGGTTCTCTAAAAACTCAAATCTCGCTAAATTAAAATGTTACTCGGGTTTAGTTAGTATTTTTATTTTGTTTAAAATCACTTTTCCATTAACCTAGGTTATTTACACGACACTCTTTCAATTTAAATTCCTTCAAAAATTCATTTAAAATGTTATCGGTTGCGTCAGGACCAAAAACACGAATTTTTGTTTAAACTCAACCGAACCTTTCCCATCAATTTAAAAGTGTTTTATCCTTCAAAAATACCACTTGACACTTTTGACTTGCTCAAAGTTTTCACTTTAACGACCGTTACAGTCTTTTACCGAATTTTATGAAAAAACCCGTTTTCTGATACCCTTACCTCACATCTCCACGATTCACGTATTTAGACCATGTTATTTTAAATTATGAATTTACTTAAACAATAAATCCATTAAACGCTCTTTTAAAGCTACTTAGACCCATTTTCATTTTAACTGTCGTGCTGGTACGCGATGCGTGACGATTTTTCACTAAACACGAGAAAACTTTCCGGAAAGCACTAAAAATCTCAAAACCACTCCAAAACAGAAAAACAAATCAAAAGAGGTTCATTTACGAACTCAAGAATCTCTTCTCAATACCTAATTAAACCGTAACTATTTACACAAAATAGACAACCGAAGTTAACTTCATAGCTTTCTCCAAAAAAACTGAAAGTCTCCGATATAAAATCATAATATTTTATAATACTTAACACAGGAAAAGTTTACCGGTTATCACATGAAACTATAGCACGGTTCCCACGGTACCCTCCCAAAAGGGTACCGGCTAGTGTAATGTTAGGGTACTGGCTCACTGCACACCAAATCCGGATTTTGTGATAAAAAATCTTCAAAATCCAATGTAAATCTTCTAAATATTTTATATAGATTTACAACATACTTGAAGTGACAAATCAAAAAGTCAACTTCATTTTAAATATAATTAAAATGACTTTAACAAATGTAAAAATGAAAGTATATTAATCTTTCTAAAAGTGTGCAAGTTATTTCTTAAAAATATGCAAAGTGCAAAAACATTTTTAATGGTTTGTTAAGGATTTGAAAATAATGCCATATAACAAACATGTACGAACCTTTGTTATAACATACGAGGATTCAAGACGTCAAGAGATGTTGAATGTATGTTGAGACAAAATATGATTACGAGTAACTTTTACATTTTACGTTATGTATTACAAGATACATGTTTGTCATCAACAAAACAAACGAAACTGTGTAGATTAAATATCATAATATTTGCACTAACATTGACATCTCTTGAAAAGAAAATAGTTTTATTTTCAAGACTGTAAAGTTTATAAGCCTTTGTGACTCTAGAAAACCCAATGAGAATACATTTCTCAGACCTAGAACTAAACTTATCATGACTATTCAACATAGTTGAATAACAAAGACAACCAAAACACTTAATGTGTGTGAGAGAGATGGTTCTTTTCCATAAACTAACAAGTAGGGGGATGCTCTAGACAAGACAAATGAGGAAGTGGTATGTGCTTAATTACACATACCTTTTACCTATTAAAACAAGCCTAAATGACCAAAAACGGACATAAAATGCCAAATATATGCTTGTTTTGCTTTATATACTGTGCAGGTAACGGATATTCACTAAAAGACAAAAAAAAAGCCAAAACCTACAAAACCGAGCACGGGATTGGAAAGAGCGTAAAAAAGTCAAAGTCAAAGTCAACAAGTCAAAGACGAAGCCGAAACCAAAAAAATCTTATTAGGCCAACCCGTACCCAAGTTAATGGGCCGGGTTAGCCCATTAATCATCGATTATAAGCCTTAAGTTTTTAAGCCTTTATAAAAAGTCCAAATCCAAAACCATTAAATCCGGCCCAAGAATATAAGCCCAATTCCACTTAACAGCCCAACCATATGGTTGTTAAATCCTTTACACAGTTAGTCCTTAAGGACTAACATTGCTAGTCCTTAGGAACTAACAAAGTTAGCCCTTATAACCTTTCACCCATTTTCACCATTAGTCTTTGCACTTTTACACTGTTAGTCCCTTTTCCCTTTTTCCCCTAACCCTGTTATCCCAAAAAACACTTACACACACTCAATTTCTACAAAACCCCCAATCACTATTCATCCTCCCTCTTTACATGTTACCTGCACCACGATAAAAACCTCTCACACCCCACCCCCCAGAAGATGACAAGCCACGATGGCAATCCAGTAAGAGGCTATTGGTTGATTGGACATAGAGATTAATGAAGGGCTAAGATTGGAAGGCTTGGAGAGGAAGTTGGATTGGATGGCTCATATTTAAGATTAAAGGCAACTCTCAACTCCTCACACAAGAAACACAAGAAGCACACCTCTCTGCAAGTTCTTTTATATAAATATGATTTGATTTTCATTGTAAGGGTATCTAGTTTTAGGAGTAGGGTAGGAGTAGAATAGCTTTAATTTTCAGCTTATTTACCAGCTTATTTAACTTATTGTACTTTTATTTTCAAGCAATGTACTCTTTTAAGAAGTTTTAATGAAAATTTTGTTTTAAGTTTAATCATCTTTCAATTCTTTTTAAAAGCTTATTTGATATCTTAAAAGTCAAGTTAACAAGCTCATATAAGCTCTTTTATATTCATGTGTATCTTAGGTAAGCTTTTTCAAAAGCTTATATAAGCTTTCATGTCAAAATCACTCAAAAACTACCACAGCTTTCTTTTTGGATGATAAGCTAGCAATGAATGAGCTTATGGGTTTGGATTCAGCTTATTGACAACAAGCTGAATCCCTAGAGCTTTAGGTTCTTCATTTTAAGCTTATGGATGCAGGTTATTCCACTTTTCTTTAATATGCTTTCAAACTGCTTATTTGTGCTAATTCTCTGCTTAACCATGCTTATTCAGTCTTATTATAGCCTAATTCATCTAGTTCAGAGTTAGAATTAGTTTAGTTTGTGCTTTATATAAATCTGTCATTTATTAGCCAAAATAGCTTTTTATTAGTAGCTTATTAAATAGTGCTTATTTCTCTTTAGGTTATTGCTTAAATGTCTTTAATTATCTTAGTACTTAATCTGTTCTTCAAATTCCAAGCTTAGTTAGGTCTGTCTTGGCTTAAAAGTTAGTTTCAAAGTTTTAAAGGGGTGTTTGGGTTAAGGTTTTGAAATGGGTCAAATTAGTATACTAGCTGTTTTTGGTTTTCAAATTTGTTTTCACAAGCTTTAATTAAGTTTAGGCACTAGTCTTTATAAGCTTAAAAGTGGTTTTGTCAAGTTTAAGGTTTGTTTTCTCAATTTGCCAAGTCTGCCAGGTTCAAAGTCTTTCAAACAGCTTATTAGCCAATTGTCTTAGAAATCTATTTGAAATGTGTTTTTTTGAGTTTAATTTGTGTCTCAAATGCATGTCTAAGCATCTGTTTTAATGTCTTTTATTTTGGAATAACTTTTTGAGCTCTTTTGTTCAAAATTAGTTAAGTAATTTAGAAATTTTAAATCCTAATCTTTAGGGTCTGATTGAGCAGGTTAATTAAGGTCCTTCCTTAGTTTAATTTGAGTTGTGTTTGGATTACTTTGGCTTATTGATTTATGGTTTTAATCTGTTTTGAGTTTTCTTTCCCTAGTTTTGCTTATTTGGTCTTTAAAATTAAGTTTCAAAACTGTCTTAATGTTCAAAAAGCCCAAAATATCTAGTGTAAACAGTCTTCTATATCAGCTTAGTTTTCAGCATTTTCTTGATCAATTTTCTTAAAATCTATTTTTATGTGTTCATTGGACGGTAGACTAGCACTGTTTTGAATTTTTAAGTGTTGGTTTTAGCTTATTGAGGCTTAATCTCAGCTTAAAAATAATCCAAAAGTCCCTTAGCAGCTCTTTAAGGTCTGTTGTTTTTGTGTGTCTTTTGTGCTTTTTAGCTTATTTTGTCCTCTTATTTTTAGTCTCTGGTGCTTATTAGGTTTAGGGAATGAACTATTTACAGCTTATTTGCTTTTTTTAAAGTTTTTTTAGTCCTAATATCCAAGCAGTTTAAGCTTATTGTCATATAAGTTTTAAACGCTTAACTGTCATTTTCAAATGCTTTTTACTAGCTTATAAATAAGTTTTTATCAAAAGTGTCTTTATTAAAGTTGCTTATTTTTCTTAGTTTTATAACTATTTTAAAAGAAAACTAAAAAAGTGTTTTTGAATAAAGAGAGGTCACAGGGGTCGAACCTGTGACCTCCCCTTCACACAGCCAACACCTTAGAACATACACTCATCACCAACTACCCTGGGGTCTTTTTCGATTATAGTTTAGTATATTTATATTAATACTTCATTTTCCGTTTTACTTATCCGAGATTAATGGCTTATTATCTGCTTATTCGTTTAGCCAATTTTCAAGTTTTCCTTTTTCATAGATTCTTTATAGTATAGAGTACTTTTCATAATTTTTTCAGAATTTTCCAAATTGGTTTAGTATTTTAATTAATTTTTTAGATTAAAACTGTTTTTAATTCATAATAAATAATATAAAAGTCAAAAAAATATAATTATTTTGTTTAAAAATTTTCTTTTATCATTTAGGACCTTTAAAAATTAAATTTGCTTTTGTAGGGTTTAAATTTGATAATTTAGGTTTTAGAGTCGCGTTTTTAATTCCCGTTGTCATTTTTTTGGTTTAAATCTTTAATTGCTTTCGTTTTTAGCTTGCTTTTATTTGTTCTTGCATGTTATTTGTAGAATTAGAAAGTCAAAAAAATATAATTCTTTTTTCTAAAATTTTCTTTTATCATTTAGGACTTTTAAAAATTAGAATTTTGCGTTGTAGGTTAAAATTTGATAATTTAGGTTTTTAGGTCAGCGTTTTTAGGATCCCGTTATCGTTTTTCATTGAAATCTTTTAATTGACTTTTATATTGTTGCTTACGTTATTTGTTTTTGCATATTATTATAGAAATAGATCCAAATTAAAAATTTTGTTCCATTCAAAACACCGCGATCACGAACGTAAACTCGATTCTCAATTCACGCCTCGTCGAGAAACGACCCGGGAGGGTTTTTGGATTTTACTTTGGTTAAAAGTAATCCTTCTTAAAAAAGCCTTACGGAATTATTCTCTAACTATAATTGATATTATCCTTATATATATATATATATTTATATTATATATATATTAAGTTTGATAACCAGGAAGCCTGTTAATGAGATAAAAAAACAGTCAAAAATAAACTCATACCACATATTGAGGGGAATCCACCCACTTTGAAACATAAGACTGCTAGCCACATTCAACAAATGTTTATGTTTCCTTTCTACTATACCATTCTGCTGAGGTGTGTGGGCACATGAAGTTTGATGAATTATTCCTTTAGAAGCAAAAAACTAAGACATAACTCAGATTCATTGTCAGAACTGAAAATTTTAATCTTTTTATTAAACTAATTGTTTATTAACTCAACAAAACTCTTAATGTAAAGAGCAATTTCATCTTTACTTTTAATCAAATATGCCCACATAGCTCTACTGTAATGATCAGCTATAGTAACAAAGTACTTATAACCATCCCTACTAACCACCCTGTAAGGACCCCACAAATCTAAATGAACAAGGTCACCAACAGAAATAGACTTATGATCACTCAAGGGAAAAGGATCCCTTATTTCTTTAGCCTTGAGACATATGTCACAAGGTGAAACATGTTTATCATATTTAAGGCCGATATTCTTACTCAGAATAGACAAGACTTGGTCAGAGGAATAACCAAGCCTGGTATGCCAAAGATGTTTAGACACATGACAAACAAACACATAATTAGATAGAACAAACTTAGACTTACCATTTTTATCCTCGTCAAACACATATAAACCACCAGACTCATTACAAGTCCCTATAGTTTGATTAGATTCAAATCCTGAATATAACACTTATGCTCATGATGAGGTGTCATTTTATACACTTTTTCGGGGTCATTTAACCCCCTAAATCATGCAAATATGCCCAAAATACATGCTTTATCGTTTCTTTTTCTATTTTTAGCATTTGGGAAGCTTTTGGAGGAAATACACATGACTTGGACTCAATTTGGGAAGAAACGGGACAACATTGCAGCTTTACACGAAGTGGTTTTAAGAATAGGCATACAGTGCCTGGAAACGGCGTCGCAATTCCTAGTGACGCCGTCAGAACGTACAAGAGACGGCGTCAAGATTTGTGTGACGACGTCAGGATGTAACCACCTCAAAGAAACCCTTAGAAGATTCGGTGAAGCAACGGCGTTAGAAATCTTGCGACGTCGTCGCGGCCTATTTTCTATATATACAAACTCAATTTTAGGGTTTTAGGGTGGAACTTGTGTGCAACTTTTGAGAAACAATTATTATTATTAGGGTTCGAGTGTAGCAACTTTTGGGTCGACTTTAGGGCCTAAAAACCCTCTTGTATCACCCTTTAACTCATGTTTTAATCAAGTGAAGTCATTTATCCTTTAATCTTTCAATTTGTCTATGTGTTGTCTGATTAATTTATGTTCTTCGCTTCTCTTTAATATTCTAGGTTAGATCCTTTAGTATTTACTTATGATTGCATGAAACTTAGGTTGTAGATCCTTTTAATATTGCTTCTTATGATGGATGTGCGCGTTAGACTCTAAAAACTGGCTATAAAATATTACATAGCATAGACATCTAGGGAAACGTGAGTGTGTAGAAAGGATACCATCGGTAACAGTCTTCATACTACCTTACCTATGCGTTGCCTTAACGGAATATTACATTGATGGCAGATTCGTGTAATTTGTTCATGACCTAGGAAATACTTACACAGATCATCACAAGTGAAGCAACCTGAGGATTAGTGCATGATTAAGCAAACACGTTTGTTTATCATACGAGTTCCCACCAAAGTAGTTTAGATTTAATTTTAGTTTAATTAGTTTAAAAACCAAAACCTACCTCTCAAAACTATAATTTTACTTGCTTTCTATAAAATATAAAAATACAAAAATAATCTTCTTTCCACCCCTTAGATCTTAGTTAGGTTTAGTTTGAGCCTTCACACGCTATTCCCCTAGAGAACGATAACAACCCCCGAGTCTTTGCTATACTACACTACAACGATTAAGTACTTTGCCAAGGGGATTGTAAAACTCTTTGAGAGTTCGCAAGATCCGCATCAAGTTTTTGGCTCCGCTGCGTCGGGAAGAGTATAGGTTTCAGATTCTATCTAGCTTAGGTCTACTCGCTTGATTCCTATCAAGTGAGATTTTATTTTCTGTCAATTAGCTTTCGTGTAGCCTATCTTTTATTCATTCCCTTTGTTTGTAAAAACCCTCTTGTCTATTTTGTAAATAAAGTTGCCATTTAAAATGTATAGTTGTAATTATTCTAATTTATATAAATTAAGATGGTTAGCTGAAATCTTAAAGAAAGGCTCCCATTTTAGGCCGGATAGTGAGACCAATGAACCCCTTTTGAGAACTTATCAACTTTGGAAGAAAACTTTCTATGGGGAGACCCATAAGTTAGATGATATGACTGAGTTACCTATGTCACAGCCTAAGAAAACATATGAGGAGGATTTAGAAAGTGAGATAGTTATGGTTAAGATGCCTAGTTGTATGTCATTTTTAGGTTGTACAAATGCATATGATGAGCCTATAGGTAATCTAGATAAGATGGGAGATGAAGTAGAAAATCTGAACCCACAAAGTACCCCACAAGTCCTACCATCATTTGAGGAATATACATCGCTCGTGACTTACCCGAAAGAAATAAAAGAGACTTTAGGAACCCTTATGGAGGTAGAACCTTTGGACCAAACAAAACTAGAGGATGTAGGTTTGACTAATCACAACATTTCTCTTAGTTCTAGCGAAATCCCTAGTGTTAATGAACCAGAGCCTCAAATTTTCACCTTTAGATGTAAATCTTGTAATAGTGTTCATACTACCTTACCTATGCGTTGCCTTAACGGAATATTACATAGATGGCAGATTCGTGTAATTTGTTCATGACCTAGGAAATACTTACACAGATCATCACAAGTGAAGCAACCTGAGGATTAGTGCATGATTAAGTAAATACGTTTGTTTATCATACGAGTTCTCACCAATGTGGTTTAGATTTAATGTTAGTTTAATTAGTTTAAAAACCAAAACCTACCTCTCAAAACCAGAATTTTACTTGCTTTCTATAAAATATAAAAATACAAAAATAATCTTCTTTCAACCCCTTAGATCTTAGTTAGGTTTAGTTTGAGCCTTCACATGTTATTCCACTAGAGAACAATAACAGCCCCCAAGTCCTTGCTATACTACACTGCAACGATTAGGTACTCTGCCTAGGGGATTGTAAAACTCTTTGCAAGTTCGCAAGACCCGCATCAGTTCATCAAAACCACAAACAGCTTACTATCTTTAATCAATTTATGCACAGACAAAAAGCTAACACAGTATTCATGAACAACCAGAACATCAAACAGAACAATATTAGCAGTTAATCTTAAGTTTCCAATAGCAGTTATTTTAGCAAGAATTCCATTTGGGTGCCCAACAGTCAAATTTAGACTAGAAATATCAACCACATTTAACATATTCTTAGTGGAAATTGTTAAGTGTTAATTAGCCCCAGAGTCAATAATCCATCTAATAGACAAATTATAGCTATAAGAACTTGACTGAGCACAAAAGAACTTTTTAAAATGAAGATTTAAAAAGACATTTCCATTAAAGAATGTAGGTCTTATACCTGCCATATTGGCGTTAGCACTCTTAGCAGGTTTCTCATTAATCAAAGAGATAATTTCCACATTTGTTCCTTTGTAAAAGCATTATCAAAAGTAGTGGAACCAATGGAGGTAAAAGCATCCCGCTGTGCTTCTGCACTACCATTAAAGTTCCTACTATTAGAATTACCCTCTGCTTAACCAAATTAAGATTTCTTTTAAAACCATCAGGGTATCCAATAATTTCATAACATCTTTCAATTATATGACCAATTAAACCATAGTTTTTGCATAACAAGTTAGGATTAGGCCCTCTGTTTGTATTATTAGAACCCCTCTTGAAGTCATTACTTTTTAAGTTATTAGACTTAACCACAAAAAAGCAGGTTGAGCCTTACTGCTTGAACCAAAACCAGGGTGAAGTCCTCTGTGAGACTCCTCTCTGGATACAACATTGAAAGCCTCCTTCACATCAGGAAGGGGCTCCCTAGCAAAAGCAAAAGTGCAAAACTGTTACTTCTAATAGGTTGATAGACATCATTCAGACACATAAGGAATTCCATAAGTCTGACTAACTGATTATGTTTCAAAACACCCTCATGAGCAGCACAAGTATAGGCAGGCAACAAAGTGAGAGTATCAAACTCTCTCCACAAAGAATTCAACTTATGATAATAATCAGGCACAAATAATTCACCTTGTTTTAGACCATGTATCTTATGAATCACATTGAAAATTATAAAACCATCAATTTTATCATAGAATTCTTGCCAAACTTCACAAGCAAATTCAGAGTAAACCTTACCTAAGTACAATTTAGGAGACAAAGACCTAAGAATCCAACCAAGAACTATAGAGTTACAGCTCTCCCATTCCTGGGAGAGAACAAGACTAGTAACAGGTCTAACATAAGTACCATCAACAAATCCTATTTTATTTTTACCTTTTAAAGCAATTCTCATAGCAGTAGACCACATTTTGTAATTATCAGAACCGTACAACTTTATAGTAACAATAGGAGCATTGGAGTTAGCATTATTTTGCAGAGGATTACCATCATCTAACGAATTAATCAATACTTCAGCCATACTAACATATACAGAGCATACAAATAACAGATAATCAATAAATAACATATACACAAACAGCCACAAACAACCAAATACAAACAAGATAAACAACAAGCACAGACAACTAAATTAAGAAAAAGACCAAATAAAACAGATAAGGGAATAACGTAGTTCCTAGGCTTCCTTGCCACTTCAGTGGCAGGTCAAGGGCTAATCAAACACATAATAAGAAGATAAAGGAGAGATAGAGGTGTTACAAAGCCTGCAACAGAATCAAGAACCCAGCGAAAGACTATACACCCCCTATCTTGATTCACTTAGTCAAGAAGGGAAAATATACCTCAGAACCACTCACCAAATACCAACAATCAGAAAATCTCCTAATTATAAAACTAGGGTTTTAAGAGAAAACCCTAATTTTGATAATTCGAGCAATTAACACCCACCAGATTTCAATTCAGCCTCCAAGAACCACAATCCAACTCCCAGAACACCAAATATACCTCAAGATTACAAAACCCCCAAATTGACCAAACCCTAATTTTACCAGAGAATCAAGAACCAACAATCTAGGTGATTATTGTCTCTAATACCATGTAAAAACTATCAAGATCAATCACCAAACACTCACAAACCAGATTTGCACTCAACCAACCTTCCCACATGCTTATTTTATTACTACTGCTATAGATGATAAGTCCACAAATGCGTGCTTACCAATGATTACAAAAGAAAAGTGTTGTCCCTAATAATGGATGTAACACAAAAAGAATACAAACCTCTCAGTACAAAGATCCTCACTACAACTCTCAAACTATCCTACCAGTACTCACTATCAAGACTAAATGATCAAGATGAACAATAAACTAGACTGAAATACATAGAGAGAGAGAGATATCTGTAAAAGAGATGATAATCAACTAAGCTAACCCTAGATTTGGGAAAGCTCTAGTATATATATATTCCAAAGTTACACTTTAAACTTTGCACATACAAACTCAACAAAACCAGCTCAAAGTTAGAACAAAATAACATATTTACAAAACAGACCCTCAACATATTTAAGTATGAGTTTGCCAAGTCAACTCTTGATCAAACAGAATATTTCAACACTCATTTTTTATGTTCTCATAAACACACACATACAAATAACATGTCGCCTCCAACCACTGCCACTTTACGAAAATTGGAAACACGCTGTCATCGTCAAGTAAGCTATCATAACCCACACACAACAACCACTAGTTTGCCATAAAATTTGATAAGGTGCATTTTGTTGTAGATCTAAATAGTTTTTATTTGTTTATATTTATGATTAGTTTGTTTTAGATCTAATGACATGACTTGAGGTTTAGTGTTTGAGTTTTCTATTGTTGCGGGTCTTGTTAATTTAAACATGGATATGATGAGCCTTCAACTTGTAAATCTTGTTTTCTTTTTCCTTAGTCTCAGTGTAGATCTAAAAAGGTGGGTTTAGTTTGTATATGAGTACACACAGATACGTAGATGAATTTAGACATAATTTATCAATTTATGTAATAGTTGTTAATTATGTATATAAGATGTTTTATAATTTATGGGCTTGTAGTACTTAGTTGTTTGAAGAGACACCTAAATGATAAGCAATTTTGACACTTGATGTGATTAGCTGTAACACCCCAAACCAAACAACTTTGGATTGCGCAGCGAAATTAGCAATTGGGTGTTACTAAATAGCACCATTCACCAAGATAATAGAAAACGACCCAAATGAGACGTTTAACAAACATGTGTTCCATTATTAATCAGAGTAAAACGCGTTCAGGTCCCCACAGAATCGCAACCA
>BQNB010139633.1:0-17528 GCA_026074375.1 Tanacetum coccineum
CAGGATTCTCTTAATTCTGTAGTTGGAGGTAATTTCTTGACAAAGAATACCCAAGAGGCTTTGACTATTATTGAGAATAAATCTAAAGTTCAAACTTCTAGGAACAAACCTCAAGTTGCAAGTGCTAGTGGGAGCTCAGCTCAAGATGCTCATATTAGTTCTCTCACTAAGCAAGTTGAAGCTCTTCTCACTTTACACCGACCGGTTGATTCTATACAAAATGGAGTTAATTATGTTTAAAACGGTTGTGAGACGTGTGGTGGTCCACACCCCTACTTCTAGTGTCAAGCCACCGGTGGCTACACTCAGGACGTATACGCTACTTCGGGAACCTTTAACCAAGGTGGTAATTCTTACTAACCACAAGGTAACCGAAATCTGCTTAGCTATCGTTAGAATAACTATCTTGGACCACCCGGATTTAATCAAGGAAATAATCAAAATCAAAACAATCAAGGTAATAATCAAGGAGCTAATCAGGGAAATTATCAAAATTATCTAAACAGGAATTAAAATCAGAACCATAATTATAACCAAAACCAATATAATCAAGGTTCTCAAAACCAAGGGTTTAATCAAAACAGAGGTCTGAATTATAATCAAGGAAATAATTATTACCAAAATCAAGGATATAATTAGAATCAAGCCCAGTCAAATGTGCCTTCTTTTGAAGAGATGATGAATCAACATATGAAAATGACTGAGACTAGGATGCAACAAATGCAAGAGTATAATAATCTGCAATTGCAACAACTGAAGAACCATAACACTAATATGTTAAATAAAATGGATCAAATGCAAAAGGTTCTTATGGAAAGACCTCAGGGAGTGTTGCCAACCAACACCATTCCCAACCCTCGGGAAGATCTTAAAGCTATCACCACTCGAAGTAGTGTTACTTTAGCTGGACCCTCGGTTCCTCCTCCTCCTATTTCTTCTTCTAAGGAGGTGGACTGAGAAACAGATACGATAACGGACCCGGTACTCACCGAGAGTACCACTAGTGTCCCACCTCTGGTTGTCCAGCCGTCTCCCACTTCTACTGAGCTTCCTCCTGCCCCTGTTTCTTCTCTTGTGATTCCTGAGCCTAATCCACATCAACCTTCGATACCATATCCATTGAGGTTGAATAAGGAAAAGTTGCAAGGTAAAGTTGATATCCAAAAACATAGTTTCTTACAAATATTTAAAAAGATACACTTCAATATCAGCTTTGCCGAGGCTCTAGCTCACATTCCTAAATTCGCTAAAATGGTTAAAGATCTCCTTACAAATAAGGAGAAACTTCTTGAAATGGGAAATACACCCTTGAATGAGAACTGCTTAGCTGTGCTCCTCAAAAAGTTACTTGAAAAACTTGGAGACGCTGAGAGGTTTCTCATTCCATGTGATTTCTATAGGCTCGAGAGTCATGCATGGCCCTAGCCGATCTAGGTGCTAGCATTAACTTGATGCCAATTTTTGTGTGGAAGACACTATCACTTCCTGGTCTTTCTACCACTCGAATGACCCTCGAGTTAGCTACCCGGACTGTTGCTTATCCAGCCGGTATAGCCGAGGGTGTCTTCGTTCAAGTGGGAAAGTTTACATTCCCAGCTGACTTTGTGGTAGTTGACTATGAGGTTGATCCTCGGGTTCCTCTTATCTTGGGGAGACCTTTTCTGAGGACAGCCCATGCTTTAGTTGACGTACACGTCAAAAAGTTAACTCTTGGGTCGGTGAATGAGAGACTTGGTCTTATTTGAAAGTACACAAAATACCTCGAAAACATCGTGAGAAGCGATGTCATAAGATTGACATTCTTGATATTACATGCGAGGATCATTTCCATGAGGTTCTAAATGTTCAAAAGTCAATTAATCCAATAAGTGGCAGTCCCACTCCTTCTCCTGACCCTGTGGTCGAGTCACTCATTCCCTCTTTACTCCCTTCAGGGATAGTGACTTCTGAGAGACCGAACGCATTCTACCTCTAAATGATTCGATACCTACGTTTTTTTTTAGAACTTTTTTTTAAAAAGTATAGATAATGGCATCTTATGGACTCGAGGGAGATATTCTTTTCTAGAACAATTACTTAATGAAGATCCTACACCCAATCTCCCTCCTATTCCCCTTCCTGTATGTTTGATTAATGAAACTGAAAAGATTAAATCTTCTATTGATGATCCTCCGGATCTTGAGCTCAAGGACTTACCCCCTCATATCGAATATCTAGAGGGTACTTCTAAGTTACCTGTTATTATTGCTAAAGACTTGAAGAGGGAGGAAAAAGAACAGCTTCTAAAGGTTTTAAAATCACATAAACGAGCGATAGCGTTATGGAAAAATCTCTGGATAGTACAAGGTAATGATCCGAATTTCGCTCTTATAAGATATTAATGAAGAGTGATTTTAATCCAGCAAATCAGCACCAGGAGACGGTAATCCTAAAATCCAAGAAGAATGTAAGCTGAAGTTATAAAACTTCTCGATGCTGGATTGATTTATCCCATTTCTGATAGTCCTTGGGTGAGCCCGATTCATGTCGTACCCAAAAAGGGGGGTATGATGGTTATTACAAATGAAAATAATGAATTAATTCCTACAATATTGGTCACGGGTTGGCGTGTTTGTATTGAATACCAAAAGTTAAATGACGCCACCCGTAAAGACCATTTTCCTCTCCCTTTTATGGCTCAGATGTTAGAGCGATTAGCTGGAAATGAGTTTTATTGTTTCTTAGATGGATTTTCTGGATATTTCCAGTTCCCTATTGATCCCAAAGACCAGGATAAAACCACCTTCACCTGTCCTTATGGAAATTTGCTTATCAACGAATGCCTTTTGGTCTTTGTAATGCTCCTGGGACGTTCCAAAGGTGTATGGTGGCTATTTTCTACGATATGATTGAGAAAACCATGGAAGTTTTCATGGATGACTTTTCGGTCTTCGAGGATTCATTCTCATCGTGCCTCTCCCATTTAGATATGATGCTAAAATGGTGCGAAGACACCAACCTAGTTCTAAATTGGGAGAAGTGTCATTTCATGGTCAAATAGGGCATTGTCCTCTGCCATAAAATCTCTAAAAGTGGTATTGAAGTTGATAGGGCTAAAGTGGATGTAATTTTAAAACTTCCTTCTCCGACCACGGTTAAAGGAATTGGGAGCTTTTTGGGTCATGCCGACTTTTATAGAAGATTTAAAAAAGATTTTTCCAAAATAGCTCGGCCAATGACTCACTTGTTAGAAAAAGACACTCCTTTCTTCTTCTCATCCGAGTGTCAATATTCTTTTGAAATTCTTAAAAAGAAGTTGACTGAAGCTCCTATCCTTGTGTCCCCAGACTGGGACTTGCCGTTTGAACTTATGTGTGATGCTAGTGATTATGTTGTTGGAGCTGTATTAGGACAAAGAAAAGACAAATATTTTAGGCCTATACACTATGCTAGTAAGACCCTCTCGGATGCTCAAATTAATTACACCGTTACTAAAAAAGAGCTTTTAGCTGTGGTGTACGCATTCGAAAATTTTTGGTCTTACTTAGTCTTATCCAAGACCATAGTGTATACGGATCACTCGACATTAAAATACCTTTTTAATAAGCAAGATGCTAAGTCGAGGTTGCTCCGGTGGATTCTCCTGCTCCAGGAATATACTATTAAAATTCATGATAAAAAAGAAGCGGAGAATCTCGCGGCCAATCATTTAAGTAGATTAAAAAACCCTTATCAAGGTGATCGTGTTGGAATTGAAATAAATGACAATTTTCCACACGAGTCACTTAATATGATATCTCTTAACCTCGACAATGAACCGCCGTGGTTTGCTGACATAGCAAACTACTTAGTGGGGAATGTGCTTATTAAAGGGATGTCATCCTAGCAGAAAAAGAAATTCTTTAAGGATATTCGACACTATTTTTGGGATGACCCCTATCTCTTTCGGATTTGTGCTGCTCAGATTATTCGATGGTGTGTGGACGGGCAGGAAGCTATGAATATTCTCTAAGCTTGCCATAATGGACCCACCGGGGGACACCATGGCCCGAACTACACCGCTAAAAAAGCTTTTGACTCCGGTTTTTTCTGGCCTGCCATCTATCGTGATGCCTAGGACTTTGTCACGCACTGTGACTCATGTCAGCATCAGGGAAAGATCTCACAACGGGACAAAATGCCCTAAAATCATGTTCAGATTTGTGAGATTTTTTACGTCTGGGGCATCGATTTTATGGGCCCGTTCCCGTCTTCAAGAGAGAACCGATATATTCGTGGGCTGTTTGACTATGTTGTTATATGGTGGAAAAGCAAAAACCACTCCTCAACTAAACGACGGCTATCCCGAGTTGTGGTTAAGTTCTTAAAGCAATTGTTTTCTAGATTCAGAACTCCCCAGGCCATTATAAGTGATCGAGGGACGCATTTTTGTAACGACCATTTACTGAATGTTCTTTAAAAAAATTATGGCGTTATTCATAAGCTCTTGATTGTAATCACCTACAAACATGTTCCGCCAGTTGGAGGATTTCCAATTAGAGGTTTAAAAGGGATAATAGTATGGACGGTAGGCGAGCATCGGTGAGATTGGGCTGATAAATTAGAGACGCTTTGTGGGCTTTTTAGTCCTGCTTTCAAAACACCTTTGGTTGTATCTTTTAAGCTGGTATATGGAAAATAGCTCTGCGTTGCCCATCGAGCTTGAGCATACAAGCTACTGGGCCTTAAAAGTGGGCTAACTTTGACCTTAAAAAAACCGATTGGGTGATCTTGTAAAGTTCAACTTAACGAAATAAATTAATGTGAACTTCGGGATTAGGCCTACGAGAACTCTTTAATCTACAAAGAGAAGACGAAAAAGATACACGATGCTAAGATTAAAAACTGAGAATTTCATATCGGAGATCGTGTTCTTCTTTTTAATTTTTGATTAAAGATTTTCTTGGGCAATTTAAAATCCCGCTGGTCCAGACCATTTACGGTTGACTGAAGTATTTCCATATGGTACCGTCGAGTTATCCCAACCCGACGGTTCAAACTTCAAAGTAAATGGGCACCGGATCAAGCACTATTTTGGAGGGGACATCCCTTCTATGGATTTCTTGGATATCTAAGAGCCCCCTAAGGACAACTAATCCGTAGGTGAGTCAAGCTAGCGACTCATTAAAAAACAAGCACTTCTCGGGAGGCAACCCGTGTCTTTTCTTCTTTCTATTTTCTTAAATAATAAGTGAGTGTGTGATTTTATAGCCCAAGTGGGGTGAGTGCTTCTTTCTTTGAGTGTTGGTTCCGTGTTTGTAGGATCCTTAAGATCATGGAAGACCGTGCTTGTTTTCAATCATCCAATCATCCGGTCTTCAATCTTTTGCTTATTATGGAATCCTCAATCATGATCATGTATATATATTGTGTTTCCCCTTTCACACTTAGAATTGATACCATTTGCCTTTTCGTCTTAAAGATTGTGGGGGTGTTACCGATATTTTTTTTGAACAGTGTGCGCCAATAATGTTCGGTTTTAAGTTGTGAGAGAGTTTTCTGTCGAAATATGATCTGACATGCTTCCTTTATGTGTTCCCACTCACATCCCTGTTTTGACCAAATTTACAATTTTTGTACATGCTTTAGTAGTTAACATATAGGATGAAAATTTTAAAATTGTATAATATAAAGTAGGCCTGTAGGAATCCTTGGTGGCTTTTGTCTTGAACGTGTTTTTTACTATTGCTGGCCCCGTTGCGTTGTAGTACTATAGCGTGGGCTGATTTTTTATAGTTGTGCAATTATATCTATAGTGGTTAGAGAGTAGATAATAGATAGGGTGTTTAGGGTGGGTTTGTTTAAGCGAGGGAGTAGGTTGGAGTCTCTTACAGAGATAATCGAATTTATATTGTGGCTTTGTGCTCCAACAAGCATTATCTTTACACTTATAGAATTCGGTATTTAGATCTTAAGTTTACTTTGGTTTTGGCTGTGTCGGGAGTTTAGATCCTTCGTTCGAGATCCCTTATCGGTGTATGGTTAGGTTCAAAGCGAGTTTGGTCTGGTTTTGGAGGGTTTTATGCTATCTGTTCCTGATGGGCGCGCTTACGGTGGACGAGGGGTGTGAAAAGTCCTGAGGTAAGGGTTTGTGCGGGAGTGTCGTTCTCTTGGTGGGTTTGCTTTTAGATACTACACCTTTGTGGTCCATAGTCGCGGGAAGGGCGGGGGGGCGGAGGGGGGAGGTTGTGGCTGGGGAGGTGATGGGGGGGGGGAATGAGGGGGGGGAGGGGGGGGGAAAGGCGGAGGAACACGGGGAAAGAGGGGGGGGGGGTAGGGGAGCGAGGCGGCATTGGGCATAAAGGGGGAGGAGTGAGGGTGGGAAGGGGGGGGGGGGGCTGGGGGCAGGGGCACGGAACAGGCAGTGGGTGCGGGCGGAGGGGGTACGGTGGGGGGGGGAAGGGGGTGGAGTGGGACGATTGGCGGGGGGGAGGGAGGTGCAGGGTGCGGGGGGTGACGCGGGTAAGGGCCAGGGGGGGGGGGGCTGGGGAGTAGGGGAAGGGGGGACGAAGGAGTGGGCGGGGGAGGGCAGGGGGGGGGTGGGGGGGACGGGGGGGGATGAGGGATGGGAACGGGGGGGGGGGTGGTCATCGAATAGAGAAGGTCGGGGGGGCGGGAGGAATAGGGGGGGGTGGAGGTCGAGGGGGGGGGCGGGGGGGGGGACGGCGTGGGCGGAGGGGAGATGAGAGGAGAGCTCGGGGGGGGAGGTGGGGGGAGGGGGTCAGAGTGGGGGGAGCCGCGGGAGGGCGGGGGGGGAAGGGGGGGGGGAGGGGCCTGGGGGGAGTGAAAGGGTGGCGGTGCGGGGGTAATGGGGAATGGGGGCGCAGAAGGGGGGGCGGAAGGGGGGGGGGGGGGGGGAGGTGGGCGGGGGGCGGGGGGGGGTGGTCCGGGTCTGGGAGGGGCAGGGCCGAGCGTGGGGGGACGATGAGGAGGGCGGGGCCGGGGGGGGGGGGGGGGGTGACACGGAGGAGCGGGGACCGGTGGTGGGAGGGGTGGAAGAGGAAGGGGAGCGATGGAGGTAGTAGCGGGGGGGGAGGGGGTGCGGGGCGTGGGTCACTGGGGGGGGGAGATGGAGGGGGGGGGGCAGCTGGGAGGCTAAGGAGATGGGGGGGGGGTGTGGGGAGCGGGGCCGCGGGTGGGAGGGGGGCCACAGTTGGGGGGGGGGGGGCGGGCTGGGGGGGGGGGTGGGGGGGGAGAGCGGGGCGGGGGGGGGGAAGGGGGCGCGGATAGGCGGGAAGTGGGGGGAGGGGGGGGGGGGGAGCAGGATGGCGGGGGGGGGGGGCGGGGGGAGGGGTGGGGCTATGAGGGCGGGCGGGGGGGGGGGCATCTTGGGGCTGGATGGGGAGGAGGGGAGGTGACGAAAGAGGGCGGGCAAGTGAGCGAGGAGGGGGGTGTAGTAGGCGGGGAGGGGCGGGGACGATGGAGAGGGGGGGGGGGACGGGGACCGGTGGTGGTGAGCAGGGGGCAGACGGGCGTAGGGGGAGCTCGGTTGGGGGGAGGCGCGGGGGGAAGGTGCCGCTGGTGGGGGGTTAGGGGGTGCGGGGTGGGGGTGGGGGGGCGGGTGGGTGGGGGGGGGGGTGGATTGTGGAGGGGGGGGTTGGACGGACGGGGGCGGGTGGGGGTGGGGGGAGGGGGTGGCAGGGGCAGGAGGGGGGAGCGTGGGGGGAGCGGGCGAAGGCGAAGGGGGGGTCGGTGCGGTGGGTTGGGGGGGGGGAGAGGGGGTGGGGTGTCGGGGAGACGGGCGGACGGATGGGTGGGGCATGGGGTCTTTTATGGGAAGGGGTGGGGATCAACAGGGGGGCGGACTCCTTGGGGGGGCGGCTAGTGCGGATGGTGTTTTTACAACCTGCCTTTTTTTTAGTATTTCTTTTTCTGTCATTTTTACGCCTTTTTTTTTCATTTTTCTTTCATCTTTTCTTTTTTCTCTTTGTTTTTTTCTTATTTTTTTTCATCTTCTTTTCTTTCTTTTTTTCTTTTTTTTTCTTTTGTCGTTTTGACTTTTTTCTTTTATTTGTTCTTTTTTTTCTTCTTCTTTCTTCTTTTTTTTTTTTTCTTTTTTTCTTCATTTTTTCTTTTCCTCTTTTTTTTTTTTTCCTTCATTTTTTTCTTCATCTCTTTTTTTTTTCCTTTTACCCTCCTTTTCATTCTATTTTTTTTTTATCTTTTTTTTTTTTTCTTCATTCTTTTCTTTACAATTCTTTTTTTTTTTTTTTTCATTTTTTTTTTTCTTCTTTTTCTTTTTTTTTCTTTTTTTTTTTCTCTTTTTTTACCATATTCCCTTCTCTCTTTTTTTTCTTCTATTGATCTATCTCTTTTTTTTTTTTTTTTCTTTTTCCTCTCTTTTTTTTTTTTCCTTATTATTTTCTTTTTTATTTTTTTTCCTTCACAACGATGTGGTAGTTGTTTTTTACTTGGTGTGGAAGGTATAATAAAAACCGTGGGCTGATAAAAGTTTACTGCCTCTTGTCAGCTCACAACCGATGTGGCAGTCTTCAAAAGAAGGCCCATAGTAAGAATAATAATCCGAGACTGATAAAAGTTTTTTGCATCTTGCCGGCTCACAGCCGATGTTGCAGCCTTCAAAAAGGTCGAGGATCACCGAGGTCGAAATAAGACTCCTGGACCATGGTCGGCTCGCATACCGATGTGGCAGTTATTTAAAGGACCAAAGTTTAATAATGTTGCAATAATAATAATAATGAAGCCAAATTTCGACTCCGGGGTTATCTAAATAAAGCCTCTGTCTCTAGACTCGTAGTTGAGTTGTTTCGGATGAAATAAAAAGGATAACCCCTAAATCATGTGAAATTAGAACCTTAATGTGGACCTTATTCTCACCATATCGTCTCTTTAGGAAATGATTTCAAACTATTAATGGTCTAAACCGGGTTTACTTTATAAAAATAAGGCTTAAATTTATTTGTCGCCAATAATAATGATGATAATAATCTGTAGAGGATTTAGGAATAAGGGAGCGAAAAGTTAAGTTTATTCTTACATAATTAGAATTTATGAGCAGCGTTAGCATCTAATCTTATATTTGATTGAGATTTCGTTTTAAGCTTAGTTTGGGGATCGTGAAAAATCAAGAATGATGAACTCCTATTCTTAAAGCCTTTTAAATAATTTTTTATAAAAAGTTTATCTTTGTTTTTGTTATTTAATAAATGGTTAAAACGAGGGTGCTTGCGAATTAAATGATTTTTAAACCTTTTAATGAATCTTTTCTGTTCTTGTTTGATTGTGAGGGGTCATACGTTAAAAGGGGATAAAAATTATTTATTTCCGGGTTTGTTTTATTAACATTACGTGTGGCACCAACAATTGCTTAGTGTGGAGGAATCTGATGTGTGCTAAAACACACATCGTTTATACCCCGTAAAACACTACTAATCAGACTAAAAATGCTAAAATATGGATAATTATCTTGCAAATATGTTTGTTTGGTATTTTTATGTCTTGCAGGTAAAAATGATTGAATACGGAGCAAAAACAGGTAATTACGGGTTCGTCGCGATCAAGAGTGCCTATTATTCAAAATCAAGACAAAGTCGTGAAAAGTTCCCGAGCATATTATTGGAAAGAGCACGGAAAAACAAGTCCTACGGTCCTTTCGGATTTTAATGGGTCAGCCCGTAACCCGTTTAATGGACCAGACCAGCCCAAACAAGCTTAAAAGCCTAATGATAAGCCCAACATGAATTACTTAAATATGTTATTAAGAAAGGGATGACGTCACCATGACATCACCGTCACATGCCAAGTAAATAAATACTACCGAGTTACGTGAGGCTCCACTACAGAAGAATGGGCGAATAGTAAGCGAGCACGTGGCGGGGCTTTATAACTTTCAGTAATTTGCAAAATTTGAAAATGATCTAAGGGCCTGTAAGAGCTACGTTGGAATGAAGCAAATTAAAGGGGCACGTGGCAATTAAGGACCGGCTAGATCATATGTACGAGGATGGGAATCCGTGTGATGATGATTGGTGACCAATGATTGGCCAATCAAGCACTATATATTGGCCAAATTTACAATTCCACCCCTTCTTTCCCTATAAATACAACTTGCCTCCCCTCATTTTTACTACTCACTAGGACTTTTAGGTTTTAAATATTGTAGTTCTTAGTTAGTTTTTAATTTATTTCAAAGAGTTGCCTACAGTAGCCATTATTTCTGAATTTCGTGCTTTTGTGTACTAGCTTATTTCACAAGCTTATTAAGATGATGTAATGAAAATGGTTTAAAGTTTGTTAAAGATCTCGGTTTGCTATTCGTTGCTTATTCGTTCATTTTTCTTCCTTTCTGTGTTAGCTTATTCAATAAGCTATCTCTTCGTGCTTATTTTAGCAGCTTATTATTCTCAAAAGTTCTTAAAGGGTTTACAAATGACTCTAAAAGCTCTCAATGATCATGTCGAATCTATTCTCTAAAATTGTTTTTAAGTACTTTTCGAAATAATAAGCTATAATAAGCTCGAGTATAGCTTATTTCTGTTCTTATATCGTTTTTGTTTGATTAGAAGCTCATATTTTCTGCTAAGATAAGCTTCTAAACAACTTATTTGGTTTAAAGTGAACTTATAATTGCTTATGATCGAAATTTTTATGAGCTTAAATTGCTATGCGATTGTCATTAGATTGTTTATGTGCTTATAGCTTATTCTGAGTCCTTATTACTGATTTTCGTTGTTTTATGATAAAAATGAGTGCTTATTTCGTTAGGTTTTTAGCTTATTAAGGAGCTTTAATTTTGGATCTAGTTGAGCTTATAACGTGATAGCTTATTTTGAGTTTTGCTAGTTCTAAATGTTTATTCATTATTAGAGTTGCTTATCGTTTTTATTAGCTGATTTTGAAGTGCTTATCTAATTTGGTTTAGGCTTATTAAGGCAAGAAATGTTAGCTTTCATCTAAGCGCATTAGCTTAACAATCATAGTCTTATTTTCATGCTTTCTTGTTTATCTTATTCTAGTGCTTACCTCATTTTTAGGTATGCTTAACTCGTTTGACTAAGTGCTCGTGCTTAAAAAATTTGCTTATTTTGTGATTAAGATTGCTTACTAGAAAGCTTTTCGTGAATAAGCATTTTATCTGCGTTTGGTTTGTGAAATTAGTATTGGGCTATTAAGATCTGATTGGGCCATTGGAAAACT
Organism: Tanacetum coccineum; assembly: GCA_026074375.1. Classification (NCBI taxonomy): domain Eukaryota; kingdom Viridiplantae; phylum Streptophyta; class Magnoliopsida; order Asterales; family Asteraceae; genus Tanacetum; species Tanacetum coccineum. The sequence goes on from BQNB010139633.1 coordinate 11,176, forward strand.
AGGATTGATTTGGGCCCGTGTTTGGAATGGTTTGGGCCTGCTAGATTCATACAGAAAGTGCTAATTGGGTTTATGATATACATTGTTTCAGTTAACAGTTTTAATTGTTTGATGTTTAACTTTTTGGTACCGGTCAACTCACGAGGCGCGGAGCTTAAGGGTTTATTTAGCTAGACCGAATTTGATTATTTGTTTTAGCTAAATAAATCGGGTGGTATTCGTTTAATTGCGGCTCTTTAATTCGGTCCAATTTTCTATCCTTTTTCAATACCTTAGTGTAGCTTAGTATAAAAATGTTTTGCTTTGCTTATTTGAAGTAGCGAGTAGTTTAATTAATGCTTGTTGAGTGAAATTGTGATTTGGGATTTAAGTGTTGATTTGAAAAAGGTTTAATTGATTAATAATTTTTGGGTTATTTAGATTTGTGGTTTAAATATTTTAAAGGGCAAAATCCGAAAAAATTGTTAAACTACACATCTAGTAATTAATATCTTTTAAATAGATTTTTGTCAATATAAGCCAACGTTGTGAGATAACTATCTTTTATAAAGACGTTAATTCGTTAATAAACATAAATTCACACTCAATGAACTTTTCACATCACTTAGCAAGCATTTGCATCTTTATAATCTTTTAGATCATTTTAGTATAATTCCCGTAGCTTGATTGTTTTAGTATAATTTTAGTATAATTTTATTAGTATTAACGATTAGTTTTTAAAACCAAAAGCTTTAAAAGATAATCAACCATTATTCTTCGAAAACATAATCGTGATTTGTTCAATTCAAACCTCGTTGGGACTTCGACTCCGGAAAGATTGATTATTGTTTGTCCTCAAGCAATTTTCACATCCCACGGGAACTACTTATACTTATATATTATATTACTCGACGAGCACGTTTCGTGCGATTCAGTTTTTGGCGCCGCTGCCGGGGAGGTTTTGTTACATCATCACGTTTTTGTTTCGCGAGTGAATGCCTTGAAGATCATTTCTCTTTTGAAAGTTTAATTTCGTTCTTATAAAAATCAAAAAAAATATTTTCTATTTTTATTTTATTTTCTTTTATATAAAAATTTAAAAAATAAAAAAATAAAAAAATACCAAAAGTATTTTTTATTTTATTCTGTTTTTTATTAAAATCCAAAAAAAATAATAATTATAAAATATTTTCCATTTCTATTTTATTTTTCCTTTTCTTTTATATATACAATAAAAATGAGGATTATAAAGATTTACAAAGAATTTCTAAAACTTATGAAAAACCAAATTTCTCCGTTTTACTTTTGGTACATGAGCGTGCAATTTTCTTCGAACCAAATCGAGTTACATCTTCTCAATCCCGAGAAAAGTTTACAATTTCGTCAAGTAGAAGAATCTGATTCCGATAATCTTTTTCATGATTGTATACAAGGAGATGACGAGAACGCTGAAGACGTCCAAATGGCCGATCATTTAAGACCGATGGAAGAGTTACTCCGAATACCTATCGTAGGTATTGAAGATGCTATCGTTGTTCCAGCCGTTCTAGCAGATCAATTTGAATTGAAACCCGAGTTACTTGATTTCGTAAGTAACAATTCTTTCTTTGGTCTTGCAAATGATGATCCTCATTCACACATCAGGAGATTTTACCAAATAACCCAAACTCTAAGACTAAACCAAGTGCCTGATGATGTGGTGAAGTTGATCTTATTCCTATTTTCTCTTAAAGGAGCAGCCGAGACATGGCTTGAGAACGAACCTCTTAATTCTATCACATCTTGGGATGATTTAGTATCAAAATTCTTGAATCGATTTTTCCCTCATTCTAAAACCAGAGAGCTTAGAAAAGAAATCATGAACTTTTAACCAGTTTTCGGTGAGACTTTTACCGAAGCTTGGGAGAGATTCAAAGATTTATTACGGAAATGTCCTCATCACGAATTCTCTCTCCTCCACCAAATTGATTTTTTCTATAACGGGTTGTGTCAATCTAATCAAGAGTCTCTCAATACGGCAGCGGGTGGAAATCTAATGACAAGAAATACTCAAGATGCCTTAACCACTATCGAAAATAAAGCCAGAATTTGAACTTGTAGAAATACACCTCAAGTTTCGAGTTGTGGTGGTACCTCAACTCAAATTGATGCCATTGCCATTCTTACTAAACAAGTCGAAGCTCTTGAGTATCATTTCGCTAGCATGCGAGAAAATTATGACCATAATCAGGAAACCTTGAATCAGATAATGCAAAATCAAATGGGTCAAATGGAAGAAATTTTTCAAGAGAGGCAATCATGTGTGCTGCCGAGCAACACAGACCCACGTGCAAAGCTTCATGTGATTACTAGTATGGATGGTTTGACATTGGATGGATCTTTTCTTCCTCATTCTAATTCTCTCGTTTATCAAGAAAAGGAACAAGAACCGGAGACCATAACGAAAGTGATGAAAATTCCTAGCTCTCAGAGCACACCACTTGTCCCACCTCCAGAAACTCCACCATTGTCCGCACCAAAACCTAAGGAAGACCCGAAGCCTAATCCTTATCAGCCATCGATTCCATATCCATGTCGGCTTCAAGAAGAAAATTTTCAAGCTTTAGAGAATCCTACGGGATGTGTCGACCATTTTGTTTATCGTATTGATATTGTTGATTCTTTGTGCGATAGTTTTCCTATTGAAAACAATTCTTTGAGTGATAGTCCCACTCTTTCTCCTGACCCTGTCGTTGAGTCTCTCTCCCCTTCTCTTACTCCCGCCGGGGAAATTCACTTACTTTTGGAGGAGACCGACGCATTTCTTTCTCTAGATGACTCGATACCACCGGGTATTGATAATGGCATCTATGATTCGGGGGGAGACATTCTTTTTCTAGAAGAATTATTAGACGATGAATTCCCGAGAGATCTTCCTCCTAAAGAGCTTAAAGATGATGAACCTAGCACGACTAAGTCTTTAATAGAAAAACCTCTTGAAATTGATAATGAAATTTATGATTATGAGGGAGATATCCTTTTTCTTGAAAATTTATTAAAAAATGAACCTTCAGAAGTCGTTAAGTCAGAGATCTATACTCTTATAGGGGAACCACCCGATACCTTTTTAATGGAGGACGATGAAATCAAATTAAATCCTTTAAAGGATAGTGATGACTCCGTTCCAATCCCAAGGGTATCCGTGACACCCCTGGATTCTCTTGACTCTTTCTTTGATTCGTATGATATTTCATACGCTAATCCATCTGAACTCGATTCTGAATACACTTTGAATTATGATAATCTAATTTTTAATATTCAGAACGAGCATTGTGATGAGCCCAAAACAGAGACCATAATGGATGAGGTACATAGTACCGTTCAAATCCCACCTCTATTTGAAGAATTAACCTCTGATAAGTCCATGCATGACATAATTCTTCACCAAATTCGTCATGGCATGGTTAATTCTTCTCGCTTATCATTCTATCTCGACCTATTTTCTCCTGAGGATAATTTTAGATCCCTCTCATCTGATTTATTCGAGTTAGGTGACCAAAATGTAGTTTTCGATCCCGGGATCCTCCTAAATAATGGAATTTTCTCCTTCCCGAGAAAATCCCCACATCTTCTGAGTAATAATTTCATGTTCAATAAATATCATATTTTAAGTGAAATTCCATTGATGACCGAATCTTTGGTTCGTTTTCGCCCTAAGGACAAAGAAATTCGAGATGAGTCAAGCTAGCGACTCGTTAAAAAACAAGCGCTTCTTGGGAGGCAACCCGTGTCTTTTTTTCTTTCTATTTTCTTAATAAAAGAGTGTGTGATTTTATAGCCCAAGTGTAGGGGCGTGCTTCTTTCATTGGTGTGTGGTTCCGTTTTTGCAGGATTCTTTAAGATCTTGAAGACCCGTGCTTGTTTTCCATCATCTAATCGTCTGGTCTTCAATCTTTTGCTTATTATGAAATCCTTAATAATGATTATATATATATATTGTGTTTCCCCTTTCACACTTGGAATTACTAGCATTTGCCTTTTTCATCCTTAAGTGTGGGGGTGGCACCGGACATTTTTAAACATTGAGGCCAATGTTCGGTTCTAAGTGTGGGGGGAATTCTATCGAAATACGATCTTACCTGTGCCTATATGTGTTCCCACGCAACCTCGTTTTGACCAAAATTTTAAAATTTTATTGTTTTATTATGATATATATAAAAAATGGAAAAAATAATGAAAATATATAAATATATAAATAAGTAGGCCCGTAGAATTAGGTAGCTTTTGACTTGACCGAGTTTTTAACTCAAGCTTTCCCCTTAGCTTTAGAGACTAAGCGTTTGCTAAAATTTTAAAGTTTTGCAAAGAAAGAAATATGATAGAGTTAAATATAAGTTTGATGCTAAGCGTGGAGTAGTTAGATCTCTTTAGAGCTCATATAGGTTAATTGTGGCTTTTTGCTCCCACCAGCTTAATAAACGTTATATAATTGTTGAATAAAATAAAGTTGCTTTAGGTTTTTACGATTCTTAGTTTAAATCACTTCGTAGAGATTCCTTCTGGTGAAATTAAGGTACAAATCGAGGTTTTGTCAGTGTTGCGGGGAAATAGGCTATTGTCTCTTGCCGGCTCACAACCGATGTGGCAGATGTTAAAAGACCGCATGACTTGAAATTTGGATAATAATAATAAAAGTTATATAAAAACTGTGGGCTGATAAAAGTTTACTGTCTCTTGCCGGCTCACAACCGATGTGGCAGTCTTCTAAATAAGGCACATAGTAATAATCCAAGACTGATAAAAGTTTGTTGCATCTTGTCGGCTCACAACCGATGTTGCAGCCTTCTAAAAGGTCAAGGAAATTACCGAGGTTGAAATAAGACTCCTGGACCATGGTCGGTTCGCATACCGATGTGGTAGTTGTTAAAGGACCAATGTTTAATAATGATGCAATAATAATAATAAAGCCAAATTTCGACTCCGGGGTTATCTAAATAAAGCCTCCGTCTCTGGACTCGTAGTTGAGTTGTTTCGGATGAAATAAAAAGGATAACCCCTAAATCATGCGAAATTAAAACCTTAATGTGGACCTTATTCTCACCATATCGTCTCTTTAGGAAAGGATTTCAAACTAATTATGGTCTAAACCGGGTTTACTTTATAAAAATAATGCCTTAATTTATTTGTCGCCAATAATAATAATAATAATAATAATAATAATAATAATAATATGTCGAGGAATTAGGAATAAGAGAGCGAAAAATTAAGTTTATACTTTCACAATTAGCATTTATGAGTAGCGTTAGCATCTAATCTTATATTTGACTGTGATTTCGTTTTAAGCTTAGTTTGGGGATTGTGAAAAGTCAAGGATTATGAACTCCTATTCTTAAAGCCTTTTAAATAAATTTTATTAAAAAAAAGTTTATCTTAGTTTTTGTTATTTAATAAATGGTTAAAACGGGGGTGCTTGCGAATCAAATGATTTTTGAACCTTTTAATGGACATTTTCTGTTCTTGTTTGATTGTGAGGGGTCATAAGTTATAAGGGGATAAAATTATTTATTTTCGGGTTTGTTTTATTAACATTGCGTGTGGGACCAGCAATGGCTTAGTGTGGGGGAATCTGATGTGTGCTAAAACACACATCGTTTATACCCCGTAAAACACTATTAATTGGACTAAAAATGCTAAAATATGGATAATTATCTTGCAAATATGTTTGTTTGGTATTTTTATGTCTTGCAGGTAAAAATGATTGAAAACGGAGCAAAAACGGGTATTTACGGGTTCGTCGCGATCAAGAGTGCCTATTATTCAAAATCAAGACAAAGTCGTGAAAAGTCCCCGAGCATGCCATTGGAAAGAGCACGGAAAAACGAGTCCAACGGTGCCCTCGGATTTTATTGGGCCAGCCCGTAACCCATTTTATGGGCCGGACCAGCCCAAGCCCAACTTAAGCCCAAAATCCCAAAGAAAAAGCTCAACAATGATTTATTAAAATCTGAATTTTAAGGTTGTGATACATGCATGAAGTCAGCTCACATGCAATGGAAATTAATTCCTTTGATAGTCACGTGATGCTCCACTAGGGGGAGGGACGAATACAAATCTTATACGTGGCGGGGCTATATTTATAAACTCATTTCATTTGAATTAGAACAAGTGTGAATGCAGAAACAATTATCCAATGGCCATTATCATTGCGTACGATGTAAGCCATTCCAAATGGCCATGTGGCGATCAAATACCGGGTGGATCAATTTCTGCAAATACTCAATCCGTATGTACGAGGATTCAAAGCAATGATTGGCTACTTATTTCACTAATGATTGGTCGAAATTACCATTTCACTCCCTTGGACCCTATAAAATACCACTCGCCTCCCCTTATTT
>BQNB010139634.1:0-16403 GCA_026074375.1 Tanacetum coccineum
TCTTTTCTGATTATAATCTATCTTAGGAGATTAATAATGGTGATGTTATTAAACCATAGCCCATCGGGACTTTACCCACTCACTGCTTAACGGCTTTTTATATACTAGTAGTCCACTCTCCGAGTCTTTACCAAGAGAATCAGAACATTAGTTGTTGATCCCAGGTCACTTGCTAGTCCAACTTGTTCACTAAAACAATGGTAAAGATAGGTCAATATTTGTGATCCTATGATTCTAAAAATATAAATTACAATATGGAGAGCCATCTCGGTATCTAGCTTACTTGGTCGGTATCACTAGACGTAATTGAATGACAGGTCACATAATTAAGCACACAGACAAGTATGAATTGATAAACATAATCAATAATCAATGATAAATTAAGCAATCGATATAAACAAACCAAACATTATATTATCATAATCATGGCTAATACCTAAGGGTATTAGCCCTTAACCATTGTAATGTATACAAGCATAATAATGAACAACCAAGGTAACCTAACTGAGTTAAATGAATGATACAAAAAATTGAACGATTATTAAGAGTATGAGAATTACAAGGTGTTTCTTATGAAACTAAGCGCGTTGCGAGACCTTCTTTGCTCCTTTTGTCTTTTGAAAATTAACTTTTGTGGTTAGGGTATCGTAAATATGATCAAGCACACCTAAAACTCGTTTTTAGGTCTTCTATTTATAGTGTCTAGAATTTCATCGATACGCCGTATTGGTCGAGGTCAATACGGCGTATTGGGAGTTTTCTTGAAGTAGGGACCACGTTCAATATCTTTCAGAATCTTTAATTACTTAATATATGATACGGCGTATATTGGTCTTCTGGATACGTTGTATAACTCTTCAATTCTTCGTGGTTTCTTGTTAGGAAAATATTGTAAACAGACTTAATACTGTTAGTATTAAAGTTAAGTCTGTTAGTTATAGTTAGTACTGATAGCTCTTCGTTTAAGCTCTAGAATGCATGCCTTTTAGCTAATCTTCACTAGGTACTCCATAATTACTGCAATTCTCAAATATAAAGGATTAAGTATCAATTCTTGCAATAATTATACAAAATGGGTAATTTGCATAGGATAAATGATGCTATAAAAGTGACGTTATTTGATGTCATCAAATATCCCCCCACTTGAATCCTACTTGTCCTTAAGTAGCCTTTAGAAATGTATGAAAATGTATCCCTAAGGATTTTTCAGTTACGCATTTATTCGATCAATTACCAGTACACAACCAAACATCTCACGAAATTGGTAGATGAAAACACTCAAATCACTCGACTAATATAATTCGCTTAATTGCTTGGTCGTGACGAGTATCCTATCATAGGCTTGGTGGTATGTGCTTAAATACACATACCTTTTACCTTTAAAAACGAGCTAAAATAACCAAAAACGGACTTAAAATGCCAAATATACGCTTGTTTTGCTAATTGTGTTGTGCAGGAACGGATAACTAAGAAAAGGACGAAAAACAAAGCCAAAACGACAAAACCGGACTCGGAATGGAAAAGACTGTGAAAGACAAAGCCAAATCAAAGCCGGAAAGTCAATCAAGTCAAAAAGTCAACAGAAAAGTCAACTGGTCAAAGTCCAAGTCAACCCCGAAGCCAAAAAGTCAACAAACCAAGAAATATAAGTTTAAGGGTTGAAATTGCCAAACCCTTAAACTTATATTTATAAGTGAAAAGAGAAGAAAAAGAAGACAAGGGCTGTTTGTGATAAATTCTCAAAGTAACAAGTGGGGGGGGGGGCAGAATTGCCAAGCCCCCATACTTGTATACACAAAGGGACGAGTTTTGCAACTACTTATATAACTCTTGGGGACTTGTTTTGCCAAGTCCCCAAAAGTTATATAACCACAGGGACGAGATGTGCAAATGAACAAGTAACTATGAGGGGCCATTTTTGCCAATTTCCCAAACAAACACTCTGTTATACACTCCAACTTCTTTTCCCGCTCTCTTTTTCCCCCCAAAAACACTCACGGGTGTTTACACCCGTTTTTACCCCATGAATCTTCACCACCTCCATGGATAATCGATTTCCCCCTCCTCCACTACCTTTCCCAGCCACAAAGTTGCCAACTTGGCAATCCCACATCCCCCAAGACCCATTTCGACGGCTTAGATTGAATTTTAAAGATTGAAGGGCCAAGATTAGAGGTTTAAACCTCTCACAAAACAAACACACCTGTGTTTGTGTGTCTACAAACAAGCACAACAAGAAGATAAAGAAAAAGAAGACCTAGCTTTAGTTTTCGGCTATAAAAAGCCTTGTAAGCCATTGTGGCAAATATTCAAGTTTTAATTAAGTTTTAGCAAGTTTTCAATTAAGTTTTTATTGTAGTTTAAAGCATTTTTAAGTTAATGTCTTTTATGCAATTGTAATTTTTAGTTTTAATGAAAAATTAAGCCGTTTTTACTCAATAAGCTCTCAATAAGCTCATTAGAGCTTATTCTTGCTAATAAGCTCTAATTTAGCTTAAAACTTGTTATAAGCCTTTTAATACTATTTTAATTTGAATTCAATTCATAAAAGTTCAAGTGAGTGTATTTTGGAAGCTATTTGAGGTAATAAGCTCCCAAGAGCTTATTGAGCTTATTGCTCAGGTTTAGAGGCTAAGGAGCCATTAGGACAGGTTTTTAGGCCACTCACTCAGAAAGAGTGGCCTTGTTTCTGAGACAACAAAATAAAAACACCAAGTTTGATTCTTAAACCTCATATTAGACTCATCTTTAGCTAAAATATTAGCTTATTTACTTTCAATTCCTGTTAAATTACTTGCAAACATATTTCCTAGACTTATCTCTAGTTGTTTTAAGTTTCATTCAGTAAACAATTTGTGTAATCCCAACCAGTATCCTTTCAAAACTGTCACTTAAGCTAGTAGAGAAACTAGCTTATTTTTCCAAATAAGCTAGGACTTTTAGTTTTAAAATAGTTCAAATAAGTCAAAATAAGTAGAAGTGGATAAAAAGTTTTCAAAGTTTTAGCTTAAAAATAGGTTTTAAACTCCCTTTTGTTTGACAGTTTTGAGATAAAGGGGTGTTTGGCACAAGACCAAAACGGGTCAAAAAGGGTTTTGGCATGGGTTATGGTTACTTGGTCAATTTAAGCACAAGTTTTAAGTTACTTTTAAGCTGTTTTTAAAACATTTTTAGTTGGAAATTGTTTTTCAAAGGTATAAGAACCTTTTTCAAAACTGTGAAGTTTTTTTAGTAATCCACAAGTGCTTATTTGATTAAGCACTTGTGGTTTGAGTTTAAGCATTAAAAAAGGTGTGTTTTGTGTGTCTAAAAAAGGCTGTCAAAAGCCTTTGGTCTTTTGACTTTGGTGAGTCAAAACCACCAAGTTCTTTTCTGTCACAGTTTATAAAAAACCAAAAGACTACTTTCAACACCAAAAATAAGCAAGTAAAAATGCTTTTCCAAAGCTGAAAATTGGTGCACAAGCCCATTTGTCATAGCACTCAATCTGTTTGGGCTTATTTGTGATTTTAGAGCTTATTTGACAGCTTAAAATAAGCTGTCAAATAAGCCCTTGAGGTTTGCCTTAAAGCTCCCCTGGTGCAAAGGGGGAACTTTAGGCTTATTGTTCTCAGCCTTTAAGCCAACTTAAGCCCAAGTATTTGGCTTATTTTAAGAGCTTATAAGCTCTAGTATAAGCCCTCAAAGTCTCAGCCCTTGATAAGCTTATTTGGGTGCTTATTTTTAAGCCCAAACATGCCCTTTGGCTGTTTTTGCATTCCTTAGGCTGAGAAATTGTTGAATTTTGATTTTAGCTTATTGAGCTTATGCCATAAGCTCAAATTGCTTCCTCATAGCATTTTAAGTTAGTTTAAATAGTTGTCAAGCTTATTTTTTTCCTTTTTCTAGCTTATTTGCCCAAGTGACTTAGTAAAATTTTAGCTTTTAGGCTTATTTCATGTTTCTGTCACTTAAGCCCTTTTCCACAGCTTATTAGTTTAGCTTTTCCTTTCCTTTTTAGCTTATTTAAGTTAGCTTAATCCCCTTTTGCTTATTTTAAACCTTAGCTTAGTTTATTAGACCATAAGTAGCAAAAAGACTTAGCCTTTTTTAGCTTTAAAGCCATTTAAGCTTGCTGTCAACTTTAAGCTTATTTTCTAGCTTATTCTGTGGTCAAAAGTTGAAAGTCCTTTTGTTAATGTTGTAGAGAATAAGCTTATTTTCGGGCTTATTCGTTTAGCTGGGTGGTGTCTTTTATTTTTCGTAGGTGTTTTATAGAGTCTAGTATTTTGTATAAATTTTTCAGAAAGGGGCACCCGTTTTCATAGTAGTGTAAATTCCCAAAATTTTGGCCGCCTACCCTTTAGTTTATTACACTTTCTACCCTAGAGTTTTAAAAAAAAAAAAAAAAGGGGAAGATACTTGGTCCGGGTGAGCAGTACTCGAACCCGGGGACAAGCAATATCCCTTTATCCCACACACACTTAACCACTGCGCCCTTGGGTCTTTTTCGTTATAGACTCAAGGGACTTTGGTTTTATACTAGTTTTGCCCAAATAAGCCCATAAGCTGTGTAAGCTTATTTCGGGGCTTATTGTATAAGCTGGTGGGTGTTTTTCATTTTTCGTAGGACCTTTATAGTGTAGAGTATTTTTAGAAAATTTTTCAGAATTTTTTGTAAACGTTTAATATTTTTTATAATTTAATTTAGTTAAAAGTTTATTAAATTCATAATAAATACAAAAATTATCAAAAAAATATTTTGCTTTTTTAGAAAATTTTATTTTATCATCTAGTTTGTAGGAAAAATATAAAAATTTTCGTAGGGTCATTTTTATAACTTTTCATCTTTTAAAGAACGGGTCCGGGTACGGGTTTTTGTTTTGACTCGTTTTTGGGTCAAACGAACTCCGTTTTCGGTCTAGTCTTTTTCATTCTTCGTTATTTGACCCGTAGAGTAGTTTAGAAGTGAAAAATTTTCCGTAGGGTTATTTTTAAAGATTTTAGGTTTTCCCCCTTTTGTCCGGTATTCGGGCCTTCGTTTTCTAGTTTAATTTCGTAATTTTTAGGTTTTTCTTTTTTCAACTTCCCAAAACTCATTCTTCCATCAACTCAAATCTTGATCGTATCTATCTACTATTCCAGCCTCGTTGGGGATTTACGACGGGAAAGCTCTATACTACTCTCGGTAATCATTGACCTCTGTTTAGACTATTCTACTATATTATTTTAGATTTTATTTATTATGATATATATATTTTAGGTGTAGTCAGAGCGGATCCAATTTTTTTTTTTTGGGCGCGCTGCTGGGAGGCTGTGCAACCGTTTATCGTTACGTTTGACCATCTGTTTTGAAAATTGTGAATAATATTAATTTTCTTTATAAATAAAAAATATAAAAAAGTACAAAAATATTTTTCATTTCTTTTAGTATAATTATCAGATAAAAACCAAAGAAAAATCAAAAATATAAAAACATTGTCCATAAAAAAGAAAATAAAATTCACAAATTGGTAAAATACCAAAATATAATATTCTCAACTGAGGTATTATCATAATAAGTTCCGGTGAACTTGTTGGTTCCCAACTCGAACAAAAGATTTAAAAACTTGCCTTTTGTGTCTCTTACGACGTACGTTCACTTGAGAAGATTAAACAGACTACAAAGTGGTATAAGGAGGGTTTGTTCCTAGGAACTACGACCCGAAAGGAGAAATAAGCTTCGCGCTATTCCTACTCCTCCGCTCACCTGTGAGTTTATCTTTTTGAGAGTTACCGTGAAGTAAGCAGATTATTTGGTTTAAGTTGTCTTATCTCATTGTCCGTTAAAATCAATTGTGAATTAATCTTTGAAAAACCAAAAAAAAAATTAGTGTAAATTTTCTTTTTGTATTTCTATTTTGTGCATGCGCACTCGTTCTCAAGCCCGTAGACGTCGACAACCACAAGTTCGACAAACTTCTGTTGAATCATCCAATCTTGAGAAAACTGATAATCCTCCCATAGTTACGGTGGCTGATAATGTTTTACTATGGGCAATTGCTCTGAAGCACCCCACCGTAGGGTTACGAGGATGCGATAGTTATTCGGAATCACCGCAAAAACTTTGTGAATCAAGCATGGTCTTCTGAATCTTGTCCAAAACAAGCAATTTTTTGGCAATGATAAAGAAGACCCACATGCTCACATCCGTTATTTCAACAAGATCACTTCTACGATGAAGATTCCGAACGTACCAAATACGTCGGTTAAGCTTATGCTTTTCCCGTTTTCTCTCGAAGGGGCAGCCCGGATATGGCTAGAAAAAGAACCCCCTCGGTCGATTGAAACATGGGATGATCTTGTTTCGAAATTTATTAACAAATTCTTCCCTCCCTCTAAAACGACAATCTATAAATGAAATCACGCGATTTCACAAAAAATTTGATGAGACGTTTTTTGAGGCTTGGGATCGTTTCTATGATCTTTTAAGGGGATGCCCTCATCATGGGTTTTCAGAATTGCATCAACTCGATACATTCTATAATGCCCTAAAATTCAAATGATCAAGATTCATTGAACTCAGCTGAAGGTGGGATAACTTCTTAGACAAATGCCCGAGCATGTTTAAAAATATCGAGAGCAAGTCTTTAAAAGTTCGTCAGTCAGAAACAAGCTGTTGTAGCAAAAAATGAGTACAAGCTCTTCCACCAAGCTGTCTATCTGATGTTTCTGAACTCCAAAGACCTGGTTTCGGGCCTTAATTCTCGATAGAAAAGAACCAACCCCAGCTTCGCCCCCGTAAAAGCGGTTGAACCAGTTGTGTAACTTGTGGGAGAGGTATTCTTATCAACATTGTCCAGCCACTAACAGTACAATGTAACATGACACATTTTTCAAGAGTATGTGTCCCAGGCCGCTGCGGCCAATTCACCAAGCTCATTCAGTTATCGGACCAATAGGTTAAATTTCCAAATTCGACCTCCTGGTTTTCCTCCAGTTCAGAATCCTCATGCAAATAGTCAAAACAATTTCAATCGAGGAAATAACTTCAATCAAAACAGAGGAAACAATTTCAACCAAGGTCAGATTTATCGACCTCCGGTTCATCAACCAGTAGTTAATCAACCAGTAGCTCATCAAGGACCTGCTCCTCAGACACACGGTGTGTCAAAAACAGATTTTGAAAGATATGTCACAGCCAATGATGCAGTGTTGAGAAACATGCAAAACCAAGGTCAAAACCTGCAATCCCAAATGGCAAATTTAACTGACATGCTTTCAAAATTTGTTACTGCTAATACAGCTTCTACTTCCGGTTCTGGAACTCTTCCTGGTAACACTATTACCAACCCTAAGGAAGATTTAAAAGGTATCACTACCCGAAGTGGTGTCACCATCCAAGGACCGAAAGCATTTAATCATGACACTGAGGTGACAAAGGACACGATGCCTCCTGCTAATAACGGAAGCACCGAAGACGTCCAACCTCCTGTTGTTCAAATTCAGACTCGTAATCCAAATCCTGAGCCCAATGTTGCTCCTGTTGTTACTCCAGTTCCTAAAGCATCAATTCCATTTCCATCACGAAGAAATGATGAAAAGCGCAAGGAAAAAGCTAACGACCAAATCGAGAAATTTTATGAAATCTTTAGAGATTTAAGTTTCGAGATTAGCTTTACCGATGCCTTGATGCTCATGCCTAAATTTGCTTCGACTTTAAAAACCTTGATTGGAAACAAGGAAAAATTGAGCGAATTGGCAAGGACTCCTTTGAATGAGAACTGTTCAGCGGTCATCCTCAACAAGTTACCAAAGAAACTTGGAGACCCTGGCCGATTTCTGATTCCATGTGTTTTGTGAATTTTACGGGGATTACCACATGCAACGCTTTGGGGCGCCGATCTTGGAGCGAGTATTAATCTCCTGCCTTATTCTTCTCTGGAAAGATTCTCGCTTTCTTGAACTAACCCCAACTTGCTTGACGTTAGAGCTGGCAGATCGTTCATATCACTGAACCAATCGTATTGCTAAAAGAGTCCGTCTAATGGTGGGAAAAGTTCCAATTTCCAGCTGACTGCGTGTTGTTGATTTTGAACCAGTCCCCGTGTCTCCTAAATTCTTCGGGCGAGTTTCTTAAAAACAAGTCAGCTTGATAGATGTGTATGACAAGGCGAGATTACCCTTCGTGTTGGCAAGGAGGCCAGACATTCAAACCTGGACCAAGACTTCAAAATACACAGCTGATTAGATCCATATGACGGCAAACAAATCGACGTCATCGATATGGTTGTGATGAGTATTCTCAGATGGTCCATAGGAATTTTCAAAACGTGATCGCGGTGGCCATCCCACTCCCATATTTTGAGCTATCGTTTCTACTGTCTCCAAAATCTCACTCCTTTCGGGGACAGTGACTTTCTCTTAATGGAAGAAGCAGATTCGTTTCTTTGCCTCTGAAGGAGAAGATGATCCAAACCTTCAATCTGAAGATTGAATCAACTTATCAGGATCGTGAGGGGGGACATCTGATTCTAGAAAGCAATTTTTGAACAGTTTTGATTCCCACCACCCCCCCTCCCAAATCATGAACAATATATGCCTGGAGGTAGGAAAGAACTCAAACTCTGTGAAGCTAAAGCCGTTGAATCTTCCGTTAATGAACCTCCCGAGGTTGAACTCAAGGAACTGCCACCCCATCTTGAGTACGCATTTTTAGAAGGTGACGATAAGTTGCCTGTCATAATTGCTAAAGACTTTAAAAAGAGAGGAAAGGCAAGGCAGCTCCTTTCTAACGTTCTCAAGTCCCACAAGCGAGGCCATCGCTTGGAAAACTCTCGACATAAAGGGTGTTAGCCCAGAATTTTGTACTCACAAAATTCTAATGGAAGAGGACTATGAACCATCTGTGCAAAGTCAAAGAAGGGTAAACCCAAAATTCGCTATGTTATAAAAAGGAGGGTGAAAAAACTCCCCTTGAATGCTGATGTTTTACCCATCTCTGACAGCCTTGGGTGAGCCGGTCACTGTGTGTACTAAGAAAGGAGGTAGACAGTTCATCACAAATGATGAAATGAGTGATTCCTACTCTTGATTGGTCAGGTGATGGCGAGTATGTATTGATTACAGAAAGCTTAATGAAGCCACCCGAAAAGACCACTTCCCATTGCCTTTTATGGACCAAATGCTCGAAAGACTAGCTCAGGAAATGAATACTTTGTTTCCTCGATGCTTCTCGGGTTACTTTCAAGATACCAATTGGACCAAAAGATCAAGAAAAAGACAACGATCACATGCCATACGGAACTTTTGCTTATCGTCGCATGCCTTTTGGCGCTATGCAATGCTCCGGGGCACATTCCAAAGATTGTATGATGGCATCTTCTTGATATGATTGAAAAAACGATGGAAGTATTCATGGATGACTTTTCGGTCTTTGGGGACTCTTTTTCTAAAGATAAGTTCGAGAACAAAGAAATCAATGAAGCATTTCCTCTCGAAACCCTTGGATCTATTGCTCTTAAAGATGATAGTCAGGGCCGGATTTGGTATCGGGCGAGGTGGGCAACGGCCCAGGGCATCAAAATCTTAAGGGGCATCTCATTTTAATTCGAGTTGCACTAAGAAAGAAAGAAAAACGAAAGAGTAAATTTGAGATTTTTAATGGAGTTCAAAGCTTGAGTTAGAAGAAGATGTAAAGGTAGTGAAATAAAAAGAAAATAATGTAATGTAGGGCCAATAGTCACGTGAGGTGAGAGAAGTAAACAAACTTTTTTTTAGAAATAGTTGTAGCTACTAGTCAAATAACTCAAATTCTTGACTTTTATTTACAACTTATTTTTCAAATAACTACGTAGTATTACTCGTATTTTTCTTCTTCATGTATAAGTATTACTGTACTACGTAATTCTCAACTACGTATATTATATAATAAATTCTTGTTACGAGTTACATAAATTCAAATAGTTTATTTTTAAAGCTAGAAAAACCTATTTTTATTAATCTTTTATATTATGTTTATGTTTTAAAGTATATGATCTAATTCGTAGCAAATATCAGCTATAAAAATATATTTATCGTTTTTGTTTTAAGAAACTCAAAGTAATATTATTTTTGTTTATCTATATATTTGAGTCTATCTCCTAACACACTAATTTATTTGATGAAAATTGACTTGAAAATGAATCACCTAACTTG
Organism: Tanacetum coccineum; assembly: GCA_026074375.1. Taxonomy (NCBI): domain Eukaryota; kingdom Viridiplantae; phylum Streptophyta; class Magnoliopsida; order Asterales; family Asteraceae; genus Tanacetum; species Tanacetum coccineum. The sequence goes on from BQNB010139634.1 coordinate 10,156, forward strand.
ATTCGGTTTTAAACCCTTAAAAATAGTAAGTCGATTGTTTTAAGGGGGCATTTTTTGACTGTTTCGCCCAGGGTAGCGGAAAACTCAGGAACGGCCCTGATGATAGTACCCCATGGTTTGCCGATTTTGCAAATTACCATGCGGGGAAATTTGTTATCAAGGGAATGACATCCCAACAAAAAAATAAATTCTTCAAGGATGTCAAGCATTATTTCTGGGATGATCCCTTCCTGTTTAAAAACTGTGCTGATCAGGTGATAAGACGTTGTGTTTCCGGGCAAGAAGCTTTAGACATTCTCAAAGCTTGCCACAGTGGACCTACTGGGGGACACTATGGTGCCAATTACACAGCAAGAAAAATCTTCGATTCAGGATTCTATTGGCCCACCATCTACAAGGATGCCCATGACTTTGTCACCCGTTGTGACATTTGTCAACGTCAAGGAAAAATTACGCAACGTGATGAGATGCCACAAAACTCCATCCAAGTTTGCGAAATCTTTGACATCTGGGGCATTGATTTTATGGGGCCGTTCCCGTCTTCAAGAGGGAACAAGTACATACTCGTGGCTGTTGACTATTTGTCAAAATGGGTCGAAGCAAAAGCGCTCCCCACCAATGATGCCCGAGTTGTCTGTAAATTTTTGAAAACTCTCTTCTCTCGATTTGGTGCACCCCGAGCTATCATAAGTGATCGCGGAACTCACTTTTGCAATGACCAATTTACAAAGGTCATGCTTAAGTATGGAGTCACTCACCGTCTCTCCACCGCATATCACCCACAAACAAGTGGGCAAGTAGAGGTGTCAAATCGTGGTTTAAAGCGTATTCTTGAGAGAACCGTGGGAGAAAATCGTGCCTCCTGGTCGGATAAATTAGATGATGCTTTATGGGCCTTCCGCACAGCTTACAAAACACCCATCGGGTGTACTCCATATAAGCTTGTGTACGGGAAGGCATGTCATCTACCGATCGAGCTAGAGCACAAAGCCTACTGGGCTCTCAAGCATACAAATTTTGATATTCAAACTGCGGGTGATCACAGGAAAGTTCAACTGAATGAACTAAATGAACTTCGTGATCAAGCCTACGAAAACTCTTTGATCTATAAAGAGAAAACCAAGAGGATACACGATGCTAAGATCAAAAACCGCGTTTTCAACGTTGGTGATCGTGTTCTCCTTTTCAACTCTAGACTGAAGATTTTCTCGGGCAAATTAAAATCCCGTTGGTCCGGACCATTCACCATTGTCCAAGTTTTTCCTTATGGCACCGTCGAGTTATCTCAAAACTCCGGGCCCAACTTTAAAGTGAATGGTCATCGTATAAAACATTACTTTGGAGGGGACATACCAACCGAGGTTGTCCCAGATCTCCAAACGTTCCCCATGGACCAATAAATTCGGGGGACGGGTCAAGCGTCGGCCCCTAAACAAGCGCTTCGTGAGAGGCAGCCGGGGGGGGGCCCCCCAAATATAAAAAAAAGATACCCCATGCTTATCCTAGCTTAGTAGTAGTAATAAATAAGTCTTGTGTTCTTTGTGATTCTAGTGTTGTTGTGATGAGATTTGCTTCTGCCATTCCTGTGCTTGTGTTTTATTTGTCCAGGTATTCCCGGATTGTGAAGGCTCTCGATTCTGTCATTTTTAACTCGAGCTTCACATCCTCAGCTTCATTTTGGGAATTCAGTATCCAAATCTAATCGACTAACGTTTTATCTTTTGGCACACTTCATAAACGGCCTTAGATTTACGTAGGTACCCCTTTGAAACATCGAGGACGATGTTTAGTTCTAGTATGGGGGGGGGAATCTTCGATTTGATTTTTTCCTGCAGTCGTTGTTATCACGTAATCCCGTTTTACCACCAAATTTTTGCAAAAATACCAAAAAAATGAAAGAAAAAAAAAATTAAAATTAAAATTTTTCAAAAATAAAATAAGTGTTTTGTCACAGTTTTGACTTTCCTAATGGGTAGAATGAGAATAATTTTTGACTCGATCGGGCGTGTTGAGCCCTAGCTAGTCCTCAACTTACTGCTTGTAGGCTAAGCTTTCACGAATTCGATTGCTTCGAATTTTAATAATGTGAAGAACAAGAAGTGATAGAGTTAAATATAAGTTTATGTCCCCGCAAGATTCTGCTAAAAACTTAAATGAAGAACTTGTGGCTTTTTCTCCCATTAAGCTTCTAATCACCTAATCTTAACGTGCTCAATTCATTCAACCAAGTCAATCAATGTTTTAGAAAAAGCGTCAAATTTGTAACTTGATTCTTTAAAACGAGATTTTTCTGCTCTTAATAATCAAAGTTAAAATGCCAAAAACATGATGAAGTATGATGCTAAAACGCATGAATATTGAAATTTTTGCCAATGAAGCATAACATTTGATTATATGAGAGCAAGTAAAAGATTTTCGTGGATATCCCACTCCGCTAACCACGAGGTGGGGGTTCAAACTAAGACATCTTTACTTCTAAGGATTTGCTGTGTTGTGATATCTCACCAGGAAGCGAGGTCTAGGTGAGGGTTCAAACTAAGACACAAATCCTTAGCCATATTAGGAAGAAGGTGTTGATGTGATTTCCCACTACGCTAGCAACGGGGTGGGTTTTCAAACTAAGAACATCGGTCGTTGGTTGTGATATCCTACTAGGGAGCGAGGCCTAGGTAGGTGTTCAAACTAAGCAACGCATTCCTAGCTTTAAGAACTTATGAGTATAATGATGAAGATGTGCAAAAAGTTCTACAGTTAAAATCTCGTTCTTTAAAATCAAGTTACAAGGTCCTAATAAGTTGTTGCTTTGAGTCATGATTCATCTTGAATTACGACTATGGAAATAAGTTGATCTATGGTTGAGTTGAAATGAGTACACACATTTAAACCATACATTCATGTTGGGAGTTAAAAGTTCACAAGTCATAAGTATGAGTGCTTAGCATTTGGACTTATATTTGACAAATGATCTTGTTTAATTGCTTGGTTTGGAGCTAGTGAAAAATCGGGGACGATGAATTTATCCGACAGGACATCCGTAGATTATTCTATGGGCGTTTCTCATTCTATGATCCCAATGTTGTTATAATAAAGGAAGTCAAACAGGATCAAAGAAAAAGATAAAGAAAAATCCAAAAATATAGGGATAGTTTAGGTACAAATACTAAATGGTGAAAACGGGACTTGTCGAAGCTTTTGATTCTTTAGTTTCCTTTGACGAACACTTTGCTACTTTTCAAAGTTATTAGTCGAGGGAGATTGAGATTCTTAGTTTTCGTAAATGCTTACTTCATAGCATTGCGTGAGGACACGGCAATACCTTAGTATGGGGGATTTTGGTATGTGCTTAAATACACATACCTTTTACCTTTAAAAACAAGCTAAAATAACCAAAAACGGACTTAAAATGCCAAATATATGCTTGTTTTGCTAATTGTATTGTGCAGGAACGAATAACCAAGAAAAGGACGAAAAACAAAGCCAAAACGACAAATCCGGACTCGAAATGGAAAAGACTGTGAAAAACAAAGTCAAATCAAAGCCGGAAAGTCAATCAAGTCAAAAAGTCAACAGAAAAGTCAACTGGTCAAAGTCAAAGTCAACCCCGGGGCCAAAGTCAAAGAAATATAAGTTTAGGGACTGAAGTTGCCAATCCCTAAACTTATTTTTATAAGAAGAAAAGAGGAAAAGAAAAGAGAAGGGCTTATTTTGTAATTTGTTCAAAGTAACAAGTAGGGGGGCAAAACTGCCAACCCCCCTAACTTGTACACACTAAGGACGAAACGTGCAAAGAGTTAAATAACTCTTGGGGACTTGTTTTGCCAAGTCCCCAAAAGTTATTTAACCACAAGGACCAACTGTGTAATGAAAGTATTAACCATTAGGGGCCATTTTTGCCAAATGGTGAAACACACACTCTGTTACAACCCCAAACCACTTTTCCCGCTTTCTTTTTCCCCCCAAAAACACTCACGGGTGTTTACACCCGTTTTTACCCCACGAACCTTCACCACCACCATGGATATTCATCTCCCCCCTCCTCCACTACCTTTCCCAGCTACATATGTGCCAACTTGGCAATCCCACACCCCCCCAAGACCTAGTTCGACGGCTTAGATTGAATTTTGAAGATTGAAGGGCCAAGATTAAAGGTTTAACACTCTCACAAAACAAACACACCTGTGTTTGTGTGTCTACAAACAAGCACAACAAGAAGATAAAGAAAAAGAAGACCTAGCTTTAGTTTTCGGCTATAAATAGCCTTGTAAGCCATTGTGGCAAACATTCCATTTTAATTCCAGCTTATTCAGTTTTAATTAAGTTTTTAATTAAGTTTTATGTCGTTTTTATTATAGTTTGAAATGCTTTTAAGTTAATGTCTTTTATGCAAGTGTAATTTTCAATTTTAATGAAAAATTAAGTCCTTTTTACTCAATAAGCTCTCAATAAGCTCATTAGAGCTTATTCTTTCTAATAAGCTCTCATTCAGCTTAAAATTTGTTATAAGCTCTTTTATATTGTTTTAATTTGAATTCAATTCATAAAAGTTCAAGTGAGTGTATTTTGGAAGCTATTTGAGGTAATAAGCTCCCAAGAGCTTATTGAGCTTTTGACTCAGGTTTAGAGGCTTTGGGAGCCATTAGGACAGGTTTTTAGGCCACTCACTCAGAAAGAGTGGCCTTGGTTCTGAAACTTCAAAAATCCAAGGTCTAATTTCTAAATTCTTACTTAGCTTAATTTTTAGCTTAAACCTTTAGCTTATTTGCTTTCAATCTTTGTAAACACATTAGTTTAAGTTGTTATTTGGCTGTTGTAAGTTTTTATTGCATAATTTTGTGTTACATTAGCTTTTCTCTTTAAAACTGTCATAAGTAGTAGTATAAGCTAGTAGAGAAACTAGCTTATTTTTCTTAATAAGCTAGGATTTTTAGTTTTAAAATAGTTTAAATAGGTTAAAATAAGTAGGAGTAGATAAAAGGTTTTTAAAGTTTTAGCTTAAAAATGGATTTTAAATCCACTTTGGTTTGACAGTTTTTAAATAAAGGGGTGTTTGGCACAAGGCTAAAACGGGTCAAAAAGGGTTTTGGCATGGGTTATGGTTACTTGGTCAATTTAAGCACAAGTTTTAAGTCACTCTTAAGCTGTTTTTAAAACATTTTTAGTTGGAAAATTGTTTTTCCAAAGTGTACAAATCTTCTTGTTGAAACTGTAAGAATTTATAAAGTCCCCACGAAGGTGCTATTGGGATAAGCACTTGTGAATTTTGAGTTAGGTAAAACAAGTTGTGTATTTGGAGGGTCAAAACCAAGCTGGCCACAGCCCTTGGTGATTTGAACTTTGTGAGTCAAAAAACACCAAGGTTCTATATTGCCACAGTTTTCTCAAAACCAAAGGACCCTTTTTCACCCACCAAAAATAATTAATTTTCAAAAGCTCAAAATTGGTGCACAAGCCCTTTGGCTATAGCACTCAATCTGTTTGAGCTTATTTGTGATTTTACAGCTTATTTACAGCTTAAAATAAGCTGTCAAATAAGCCCTTGAGCTGTGCCTTAAAGTTCCCCTGGTGCAAAGGGGGAACTTTAGGCTGGTTGTTCTCAGCCATTAAGCACACTTAAGCCCAAATATTTGGCTTATTTTAAGAGCTTATAAGTTCTAGTATAAGCCCCTAAAAGTCTTAAGCCCTTCTTAGATTATTTGTGTGCCTTTTTGTTAAGCACAAATCTGCCTCTTGGATGTTTTTGCACCACTTTAGGCATAAGGATTGCTTAAGTTTTGATTTTAGCTTATTGAGTTTATCCCATAAGCTCAAATTGTGTCCTAGTAGCTTTTAGGTTAAGTTAGATAGTTTAGTTTGCTTATTTCCCTTTTTTTAGCTTATTTGAATGTCCAAGTTTATCATTTTAACCTCTTAAGCTTTGGTTAAGCTTTTCTGTCCATAAGCTTCCCACAGCTTATTTAGCCTAGCTTTTCCTTTTCTTTTTAGCCCATTTAATTTAGTTTAGACCTTTTAGCTTATCTAGTTCCTTGTCTTAGCTTAATTTGACCCTAAGTCTAAAAGACTTAGCTTTTTTTTAGCTTTTAAGCCATTTTAGCTGCTGTCAACTTTAGGCTTATTTTCTAGCTTATTCTTTTGTCAAAAGCTGAAAGTGCTTTTATTAATGTTGAAAATCTTTTTTTTAATAAGCTAAAAAATAAGCCATGTCGTAGGGTTTGTTTTGTCACTTTTTCATAGTGTAGGGTTACCCGTTT
>BQNB010139635.1:0-17528 GCA_026074375.1 Tanacetum coccineum
TATTTTGGCAACTCGCCATGGGTTTTTGGAAATTTGGGCAGAGTAACTTTTCCCTTTTGTTCAATATAATAATCAAATCGCCACCACCGAACAAGCAACTCGCCACCAAATTTAAACAAACCACCGCGAATATAATTATTAAAATTAAGCAACTTGCCTTTGACTTTTTCCTAAATTTATGGATCTTGTCCCCTATTTGGTCAAACCGCCGTGAAGAACAAATAATTAAATAAGCAACCCTCCACGTTGAACACAAGGTCGAATTGGACAAAATCACTCAAACAAGCTTTTCTATCCACGAATCAAAGCTCTAACATGCAATACTAAGGAGATATACCAAGATTAAACATCCTATAACATGTATTTCTTCTTGGATCGTCAAAAATGAAGCAACCCTCCACGAAGAACACTAAGCTTTAAAAGCTTATAATTCGAACTAGGAGCTTGTTCAACACATGAAATTGTTAACAATCTAACCTTTTATGTAGATAGAACAAGTAACATCCAATTTTAACGCACAAATAAGCCAAACTCAAAAGTGAGCCGTGGGCCTTTTTGAGGCTTAAATAAGCACGAATTTGATCTTGTTTAACCACAAGAACCAACCACGAATCCACACGTAGCTTTGATGCCAATTGTATGATCGTTTAATTCATAACACGGATGATGATTCTTGTGATTGGGCTAGTTTCTAGAGAGAGAAACACATAGAGAGATATTTTAGAGAGAGAGAGAGTATGTGTTTAAAGTGAAATGATTATTGACTAGCTTACCTCTTCCAAAGTTGGAAGAGGCTTATATAGTTTTTACAAAATACCGGGTATTAGAACCCGGCTTAAAACCGAAAGACATACAATTAACTATTAAACTACGAACTATTATAAACAATAAATATACGGGGTGACCGAGTCTTTTACTCATATCTAACACTTTAGGAAAACGTGTTTTATTAGCAGATATGTAACAAACATTTATTAGCACGACATCGTGCAAAATTCACTTAAAGTCTTTATTACCACTTTGTTTTGTGACTTTTTAGCTGCTTTGACTAAATTTGAGCCATGTAGGTGTCAAAGCTGAAGACTCCAACGCATCTTCATCAGACCCGTCGGGATCAAACAGTGGTATCCTTATGCGCTGCAGGAGTTGCGGTAAAAAAGGTGAACACTGGACCGCAAGGTGCCCCTTAAAGGACCTTGCCCAGCCAAGTGAAACCTTTGTCAAGAATCCAACCACTAAAAATCCATCAACCGCTAGTGAACCTGGTGCCCCTAAAGAAACATATGTTCTACCCACTAAGCGTGGTGATCGTGTACTGAGTGCTGACATGAGACGTAGGAATGATGAGAACTCTGTCTGGGTCAATAACCTTTCAGAAGACACTCGTGAGGCCGATTTGAATGAGCTGTTCAGTCCGTTTGGTAGCGTGTCTCGTGTTTATGTTGTTATGGATCATAAGACTGGTATGAGTCGAGGTTTTGGGTTTGTTAATTTTGTTAGGAGGGAAGATGGTGAGAGAGCTATTGCCAAACTGAATGGGTATGGTTATGATAACCTTATCTTGAGGGTCGAATGGGCTGCTCCTAGAGCAAATTAGTCATTCCAGTAATGTTTGGTTTTGATGTAATGGATCTGCACCTTTAAAGTGCTTTAGTACGTGTTTTTGTTTATTAAAGTTTTTGATACGCTATTTAAGTAGTTTGAAATTGCAAAGATGTTATGTGCCTTACGCAGTCAGCATACTTACCACCTGTCTAGTTAATTGTGCTTGAATATATTTTGTACCATATCGACTAACGTTACTGTTTGTGATATACATGGTCTTTCTAAGTGTCTCGTGAATGAAAACTATTTTCAAGACATTGTAGAAGCTACCTAACTTGATGAAATTAATAAGATGTGATGTTACCTTTATGACTTTTCCATTAGTTGTTTTGTGGGCTAATCATTTAAAAAGTCATTTAACTTGACACTTTTTGCGGTTATGTGTAGTCATCTTTTATTTTTCCCATTCTGTCATCAAAATTTCAAATGCCGATCATTGTATGTATTTTGAGACCATTTTACCCATACCTTTTTCAAATATCGGAGGGTAAAATGGTCATTTTACATGGCGAAATAGTCACAAAATACACACAATGATCCACATTTGAAAGTTTGATGACAGAAAAAGAAAAAAAATGGTTACACACAACCGTAAAAATGTCTAAGTTAGATAACTTTGATGACAGAATGGGAAAAATAAAAGATGACTACACATAACCGCAAAAAGTGTTAAGTTATATGACTTTTTAAATGATTAGCCCACAAAACAACCAATGGAAAAGTCATAAAGGTAACATCACATCTTATTAATTTCATCAAGTTTGGTAGCTTCTACAATGTCTTGAAAATAGTTTTCATTCACGAGACACTTAAAAAGACCATGTATATCACAAACAGTAACGTTAGTCGATATGGTACAAAATATATTCAAGCACAATTAACTAGACATGTGGTAAGTATGCTGACTGCGTAAGGCACATAACATCTTTGCAATTTCGAACTACTTTAATAGCGTATCAAAAACTTTAATAAACAAAAACACGTACTAAAGCACTTTAAAGGTGCAGATCCATTACATCAAAACTAAACTTTACTAGAATGACTAATTTGCTCTAGGAGCAGCCCATTCGACCCTCAAGATAAGGTTATCATAACCATACCCATTCAATTTGGCAATAGCTCTCTCACCAGCTTCCCTCCTAACAAAATTAACAAACCCAAAACCTCGACCCATACCAGTCTTATGATCCATAACAACATAAACACGAGACACGCTACCAAACGGACTAAACAGCTCATTCAAATCGGCCTCACGAGTGTCATGCAAAAAGCTATTTCAAAAGCTTTATAAACTAGCAAAAAGTTTTTCATTGTTTTATGCATTGTGGATGCTCTTAAAGTCTCCACAAAGGCCAAATTTCCACGGTTAAAAATGTGGAAAATTATAAAGTCCACACTTACTCATCTGCGGCAATAATAGGTGTGACAAATTTTCATACACATATAAGTGTAGAAATATTATCTAAATGTTCATAGTTAAAAGTGTGAAAAGATTATTTGAATGTCCACACCTAAAAGTGTGGCAAAATTGAAAAAAAATGTCTACAATTAAAAGTGTGAAAAATTGTCAAAATCTCTACACTCATAATGTGTAGATATACTTTCTGGAACAAGGATAACTAAAAATAAATTACATAAAAATATCTAATATTTCATTAACCTGATGCACAAAAACAAGTATACACAGTCAAATGCTATTTATTGATCAAACAAGTATAGACTTTTTCTAGTAATGTAAAAACAACTAAAAGTTCTTTGAATATGCAAATAAAAACTAACACAACTCTGATTTCTTCGTACAAATCATCAATCTTGCTGCATATCCGAGTAACCATATTGCTGTCCAGTTAGTGGGTTTTGTTGCATGTTTGTAGCATTCACCTGCTGCCCCATTGAATCTAACTGTGTTGGTTGTCGAGTTGCTTGTCCTTGTTGTCTTTGTTGCCTTAAAACTGATTGTTGTTGACGTGTTGCTTGCCCTTGAGATGATTGTGATACCTGCTCATTCTGAACTCCAGGAGGTGTTTGCATACTAGATTGCCATAAACTTTGCCACAAATTATTTAAATTGTGTTGGTGCTGCTGTTGTTGTTGTTGTTCCTCCTAATCACAAATATGAATATCATATACGATCATTCAAAATAATGAAAGTTAAAAAAAATGAAAAAAAAAATGAGAAAGCAAGTCTTAAAGTCTAACCTGTACGTCATCAGATGTCTCTTGAAAGAACATATCTTTGGATGCTCCAGCAAGATATAGCTCTTTAAATGCAGTCGTTAAAACATTCAGCTCCCCTCTAATGTCACTAAGATCTTTTGCCATAGTCTTGATTTGATTGTTTTGTGACTCTATTCTCCTACCTTGTGAATCAAGTTTTTCTAACAGTAGACGGTTTTGATTCACAACAACAATCATAAAAAAAAAAAACCCCGACCCACATCATTAAAACAGGAAAAAGAACATGTTTGATATATACCAGGAGCGTTAGGTCGTTCAAAGGCGATCACTTCACGACTAACAACAGCCAAATTGTCACCAGCATTGTCATGAACAGCATCACCAAATTTAACCCAAGATTTTCTTCTTTCAATACCAGTTTTACTTATCCTAGTATTACCCAACTTCGTAACACGTGTAGTAGTTGTTTTCTTAACCTTCTGTCCAGCATCATTAAAATAGCATTCAACTGTTTTCTTTATACCATCTTTATCTGGTCCTGTTACTTTGTCTTGCGGGAGTAAAAAGCTGTAATCTTGCTCCATACTCCATCAACACACATCTACACTGTCTTGGAATACACTCGTTTTGTCATCTTCAAGTTAAACCCTATGGTAAATCTGTTTCATCTATTTATATGCATGTTAGTTACGTAACCCGTAAGTTTTGTAATTATGTAAAGTTAGAATATATGACCCGTTTTTAATTATAAAAAAGAGTTTAATATTACATAATTTACTTGACTTTATATAAGGACACGCATATTAGAAAAAAATATAACCTTACAACACAAACACAAACAAAACATTCAGTTAAAAGCATATAATGAGCTAAAAAGTCTTTTGCTTTTGACACTGCGCCTTTAATGCCCTATAAACTCACAAAAGACAAATTAATGCACACATAAACAGAAGTTTATCATGCAAACAAACAAGCTTTACAATTGTTGTCAAGTCATTTATAAAAAACTATTTCAAAAGCTTTATAAACTAGCACAAAGCTTTTCATTGTTTTATGCATTGTGGATGCTCTTAAAGTCTCCACAAAGGCCAAATATCCACGGTTAAAAATGTGAAAAAAAATACACCATCCACACTTTGCTCAGTATGCTACGATAATAATAAAGGTTGGACAAAATTATAACTCCTAAACACAATTACAACAACAGTTAGAAAATTTTTATCACTACAATTCCATATTAAAACGTGTGAAAAGATTATTTTGAATGTCCACACCTAAAAGTGTGGACAAAATGAAAAAAAATGTCTACAATAAAAGTGTGAAAACATTTGTTAAATCTTCACACTTATAAGGTGAAAAATCTTTACAAAATCCTCTACAATCATAAATGTATAATATACTTTCACTACGGAATCAAGGATAACATACAAAACAAAACATATACAATATAAATATCTAATATTTCATTAACCTGATGCACATAAACAAGTATACACAGTCAAATGCTATTTATTGATCAAGCAAGTATAGACTTTTTCTAGTAATGTAAAAACAACTAAAAGTTCTTTGAATATGCAAATAAAAACTAACACAACTTTGATTTCTTCGTAGAAATCATCAATCTTGCTGCATATCCGAGTAACCATATTGCTGTCCAGTTAGTGGGTTTTGTTGCATGTTTGTAGCATTCACTTGCTGCCCCATTGAATCTAACTGTGTTGGTTGTCACAACTAGCTAGCCCTTGTTTGTCTTTGTTGGCTTTAAAACAACACACACTTGTTGACTGACCGTGATTGCTGCCTCTTGAGATGCTTCGATTCTACCTGCTCATTCTCCAGGAGTTGTTTGCATACTAGATTGCCATAATCTTTGCCACAAATAATTTAAATTGTGTTGGTGTTGTTGTTATTGTTGTTGTTGTTGTTATTGTTCCTCCTGATTAGAAATATGAATATCATATATGATACCCATCAAATAATGGAAAGTTAAAAAAAGATTGTGAAAAATGAGAAGCAATCTTAAAAGTCTAACCTGTACACGACACTTCGGAATTCTCACTTGAAAGCGAACAATCTTTGGATCTCCATGATACGCCAAACCACACTATATAAATAAATATAAGAGAAAACTAAAATTTTGGTCCATAAATCTTACCGCAAAGATATAACACTTTTTGGTCTATTTTTTTTAAAAATTTTGTCCATCTTTCACATACACTGACGCCAAATACTAAAACAATTTTGTTCACATTTAGCCAAAAACCCGAGTATCCAATATTTCACATATTGAGCCGATATCAGATTTAACGAAATTGTTAATTTGGCTCAAGATCTGAAATGGAACACACTCCGGGTTTTGGCATTAAACCCAGCAAATTTTTAAAAACATAAGGACAAAAGTGTTATACCCGGTAAAGATAGTGGACCAAAATTGTAGTTTTCTCATATATATATATATATATATATATTAGGATGTAAACAATTATAGTATAATAAGTATTTTTCGTTGGGTTTGGAAACAAACTTTTAACCAAAGTAGTCTCAAAAACCTCCCGGGTCGTTTTCCCTCGACGAAGTGTGAATTGAGAAATCCGGGTTTATTCAGATCGTGGATTTTAAATGGTTTAAAAAGAATTTGATTTTGCTATATTCTCTACCTTCTACAAACTAATGAAAATGAATTAAACATGTAAAAACAAGTAAACAAGAAAAGCATTTAAAGAACTTAAGAAATAAAACACGAAAACGTAAACGTGAATTAATAAAACGCGACATTTAAGCAACTAAAACAAATTTAACCCCTACGAACGCAAATTTAATTTTAATAAATCCTAATTGACTAAAAATAATTTTCAGAAAAAGAATAATATTTTTTTTGCTTTTATTTTATTTATTATGAATTAAAAATGATTTTAATCTAGAAAATTAATTAAAAATATTAAACTACTTTATAAAAATCTAAAAAATTAACTAAAACTACTTTGAACAATGCTGATCCTAAGAAAAAAATACACTCGAAATAAGCCCTAAATATAAGCTATTAAATAAGCTAAATTCCCTAATAAGCTAAAACTGGAAACACAGGATAAAAGGATTTTAAGTTGAAGTTATGACAGAAAAAACCCAAGGGCGCTATTAGTTTAGAGTGTGTGTTGTGAGGCCTTGGTGTACAAAGGGGAGGTCACAGGTTCGACCCCTGTGACTCCCTTTTTGTTGAACTTTTTATTTTTGAAAATTTTTTGCACAATCTTAAAGTACAAATGAAAATAAGCAAAATTTATAAAAGATACTTCTCCTAAAACTTAATAATAAGCACAAAATAGGCATTTTAAAATGACAGAACAAGCTTTTCGATACTTATGACTTTTTAGCAAAATTTTTGAACTTTTAAAACTAAATAAGCTAAAGAGATAAGCAAATAAACTAAAACTAACTTAAAGCTAATCCTAATAAGAATAAAAGGATAAAAATATAAGCACATTTATAAGACAGTAATAAGCAAAAAAGAAACTCAGCTGTTCTAACTCAAGTTAGAACTTCTATGTTTGCTAATGCTTATTAAAAACTCAATAAGCAAAAGGGAATCCTAATAAGCTGAACTTAAGCCTAAAACTAGTCCTAATAAACTATTATGACAGAGGTTAACTAACAATTATAGCTGGAAAAGCTTTTAAAAGCTAAAATGAAAAGAAGGACCTTATAGCAAATTGACTTGAAGAACCTTAAAGTCTAAACTAAGAACTATCTAAATCAACAATTGAAAAACATTTTGAACATCAATTAAACAAAGAAAAGGCTAAATGAAAAAGCTGGTTCAGGCTAGAAACTATTTTTCAAATTTTTATCAAAAGACAAATTGGCTTTTTCAGCCTAAGATTTAAGCTAGTAAAAACTAAAGTTAAAACTTAAAACTTAAAAACAGATGAAGCTTGATGTCTAAATAGCTTATTGAACCAAAATTAGACTTTAAAACTTATTTGAGCTTACCTAAATTAGCTACTGAAATTTGGCTTTTTAAACAACTGGAAAAACTTATGACAGATATGAATTTGATCAAAAACTATGGCACTTTTTCGAATACTACTTACTACTGTATTTAAACACTCTAACAAGCATATAAATGAACCAATAAGCATCATAACAAGATCTAATCAAAAGAAGCTAAGTTATAGAACTAAAATAACACAGATTTAAACAAGAGTTGCTAAGACCCTACAACTTGAAATTAAACCTTTAAGAACTTAAAAAAATTAACTAAAAGTCTTATTATAAGCTAGTTAAAATTGAGTTTTGAACCAAAAACCATTTTATCCTCTTTTGACCTATTTTGTACCTTAAGCCAAACACTCTTTTAAAATCTCAAAATGCATTTCTATACTATGAAAAGGTGAAATAAGCTCAAACAGATGTAGTATTAGGCAAATGAAGATCAATTAGGCAAATTCCAATAGAAAATAAACACAATTAAGCACAATAATCAGCTCAACAGATTTGGGCTAATAAAAAGGCTTTAAGGCAGTTTCAATGAAAAGCTAAGACAAATGAACTTTCTTAAATTCAATAAGCTACTTACAGACTAAATAAGCATAATAGAACTGAATTAAGCACAAATAAATAGGAATAAGCACTAATAAACTAAGATAAGCAAAAATAAGCAAAGCAGTTTTAAGCTAAAGTTAAAAGACATTGTACCTTAATCCCAGCTAAACAGGGTGTAATTTGCTCTTTAGAGCTTTATACCAAGACTTCCAGCTTATCTAGAATAAGCTGGTATTGTTCTAATAATCCCTATCCAACCGGCTATATTCAATCTACACAAATTACTGAGGTAAATTTTTAGGGAAAATCAGTTGATAAGTCAAGCATTAGATATCTAAAAGCACAACATCTAAACAGCTTAACTGAATATCTATCAAGCTTATGCTATATCAAAGACAGTAAGCTTATAAAAGGCCTTATATGAGAGCTTTATGATGTTTTTAAACCATAAATGCTTAACATAAAAGATGGAATTTAACATGAATTAAGATAAAAACTGAATTTTATTAAAACATTTACTCATTTGACCATTTTGGGGTAAAGTATAATCCAAAATGACCTAATATTCACCCGTATAGTAAGCGTTCAGATGACATTATAATACGTTTCCACATCAAAGTAAATACCTCTTTTGGGGTCGGACAACTATTATCCAATCAGACCCCCACCCTCTAAACACACCCCGGAAACACCCCCCCTAAACACGTCCCGCGAACACACCCACTGAACCAACACATTCAACCTAGTCACGAAGTCACTTCCTACGAAGACACGCATATAACTGCACTAATATACCACATGTCTATGAAATACCCATTCCATATAAAGATGCTCATGAACGCGGCATGTACTATTTTTCATACATGATAAGTATACAAATATTCATTATCTAACTTTGACCTTTAAAGACCTGTTACCATAAGAGCTTTTTGTACTAATTTTCATACTATCTCCGCACATGCGTCGGGGCTTATATGACATAAAAGATACATAAATTGAAAAAAATTGAAACAAATATTTCCAAACAAAGATAGCAAAACAAAAATTCTACCTGGCGACATAGAATGCAACATTGTATAATTCTCTTTCGCCATTTCTCATGGATCTGCAGCTCTTTCGGCCTTTAAAAAGTCTTTGCACGCCATAATCAGGTGCCATTTTCCGCTTTCTCAATCAATCCTGTTGGAAAACGTTTTTTAGGAAGGAAACAAAATTCAACTTAATGGGTGAATCTATTTTAAATGAAGCTTAAATACCATTTTCATAGTGGTCATGATACCTGATATATGTAATACGCACGATCAAAATAGCTGGCGAGCTGCACATTGGAGTAATCGATGGACGATCAATAATGGGTTCCGAATGGTCAGATCAATAATGGGTTCTCAATAAGAAAACTCTCAAGGGCAATGGATGATAAGGTCCTATAACCTGAGAAACAAAGGAATAACTTGAAATGATTGAAAATATTACAAAGAAGTATTCCATCTATCTGACCAAGTTCTAAGATGTCTCATGAACATTCGCTTTTTGTAATACCATTGAGTAGAAAAAAAAGGCGTGAACTCTAACAATTATTTTAGGTTATATTAACAAAACCAATATAGAAGTTGCCAGGAATATATGTGATCGTATATTATCTCGATCTAAAAGCCAAAAAATCCAAAGTTACTGAGCAAATTGGTCCAAGATTAGGTGCTTCTTATTTATGTCATGTCTAAGGCCGTAAAAAGTCATTTAGTTCATCATCCCTATGTATAACAGAACAACAGGCTAACTTTAATTAGTTCAATTGCTAGGATGAAACATGAATCCGCTCTTTGTCACACACGATTACATCGCCACTATATAAACGACGGCAACGAAGGATCGGTGACATCGAGTGACATCGAAGAGACAATTAACCGAATCCAATTATTATGATAGTAAACCATTAACTGAATCCAATTTATCACGCCTAAAGTTAACCGAATCCAATCTTTATCATAAATAGAAACCCCAACAATCACAAAAAACAAAAACCACAAACCCTAACCTAGTAACCCTAATTATAAAATTATTATAACTTTATACAAAAGGCAGCAAACCATTAACTGAATCCAATTTATCACACCTAAAATTAACCAAATCCAATCTTTATCATAAATAGAAACCCCTACAATCACAAAAAACAGAAACCACAAACCCTAACCCAATAACCCTAATTAAGAGAATCGAAGAACATAATTTTGAATCGAAATTAAACACTTACTAACCCCAGAAGTAAAGAATACCATTCAAGAACCAAACCCCAACAATCGTGACAACCGATCATCTTAGAGAGAGAAAGCGCGAGAGAGAAAGTGGTGGTATGTACTGTGCGTGTTTGGTATGCGTTTTTCCTTACTTTAGTACCGATTGATAAAATATAGCCACGTACCCCTCACACGTGGAAAAGTGTATTTAAAAAAAACGGTCGGTCGGGTCTTTTGGCGAGTTTTCAGGCGGATTCTGACGGGTTAAGCAGTCGGTCAGACGGGTTAACCCGGTCGACGGTGAGGAGCATTAACTACGCATTTATGAAGTTGTGCTGCCCTTTAATAAAAAAGTATAATTTGTGCTTGGTTCAAAACTAGGAATGGAAAAAAGAATGGAAGGTTTAGCTGACTTTTTACCAAAGTCAATAAAAGTTATGAATTAATCCCTTCTTAAATTGTAAAGCCAAATATTGACTCAATTACTTTTAGGTTCCAAGGTAATTACACTTCTTAAAAATGATTCAATTAAAAGTTCAGTTACATGTTTACATTTCACTTAGTTGAAAATGAACACTTGATAAAAAAATTAGAAAATCTTTTAGAAATATAATATGCTCGAAGGGTCAATTAATCCGTTCTAAATACTCGTAGAAGGTATGTACGTTTCATTTTCGGCAAAAGAGAAGCAAATCCTTTTTGGGCTCCCACTTTAGGCCGGCCCATTTGCACTTTTTTTTCTTTTTCTTTAACTAGGAATCTTAAAAAAAATTGCTTGGCACAAAAAAGGAAAATTTTACAAAAGTACTTATTTATTTAGACCAAAAAATATTCGCGACATGAGTCCCAACACATAAGCCTATATAAAAAAATAAACTTTTAAACATGAAACCGAAAAAATAAACCCACACAAAATAATATAAAAATAATTGTTCGGCACAAAATAGGAAAAAAATTACAAAAATACTGATTTATTTAGATCAAAAAATACCCACGATATGACGCTTAACACATAAGCCCATATAAAAAACACAAACTATTAAACATGAGAGCGGAAAAATTAACGCCCCGCATCAATGCGCAAGCAATCATGCTTAACACATATTTACCCAAATCACATAAAATTATATGGAAAAAAAACCAAATAGCCAAAAAAAAAACCTTTAAACATGAGGTCTAACAAATAAGCCCATATAAGAAAGAAACAAACTATTAAACATGAGACCGAAAAAATAAACGAGCACAAAAAAAAATTAACGCCCCGCATTATATATATCATTTAAGGCAACATATGACGCCGTTT
The DNA here is from genome assembly GCA_026074375.1 of Tanacetum coccineum. Lineage (NCBI taxonomy): Eukaryota > Viridiplantae > Streptophyta > Magnoliopsida > Asterales > Asteraceae > Tanacetum > Tanacetum coccineum. The sequence continues at coordinate 11,860 of BQNB010139635.1, forward strand.
TACGGCTTGAAAACAATGGCCAACAAAAGCCCAACACCAACCCATATAAAAAATATATTTTTTGGCCCAATAAAAATTACAAAACAAACCCTGAACTTTTACTTATTTACAACTTTTTTATATAATAAAATTTATTTATCAAATTTATAACACATACCTACCGATTCATTCAGATCAAAAAAATACCCGCAGAAAGGTCTTCGAATTGCGGACAAAACGAGCCCAATATTGCAATGCTTCTGACGTACACGCTATTTTATAAAAAATGTTGAATATAAATATAAATATAATTTATTTTTTACAAAAGGTACCCTCAACTTTTAAATATTTACGACTTAACGCATATCTGCCGATTCATTCAGATAAAAAAATACCCGCAAAAAGATTTTCAAATTGCGAACAAAACGAGCCCAATAATGCGTTGACACATTTCCCCACAAAATTCATTTGAAACAGATTCGCGAAAAATTATGCCCCGCAGTAACGCGCGGGCTATGTAATTAAATCGCACAAAAACAGCCTCGCCGCACCGTCCGGAAGGTCCAACTCTTATGCAGTCAAAAACCGACCTACGCTAAGCCAAAAAAGAAACAATGACAAAAAAAAACGCCCCGCAGCAATGCGTGGGCAATCATGCTTGTTAATCATAAATAAAATCCATATGAAGTGGGCAATACAAATACAAGCACCACAAAGTTATGAAACAAAAAAATAAACTAATTAAATTTTGTTACGACGCGTAAGAATTTTTTGAAGCCAAATATCATAATTAACAGATCTGAGTTAAGTGATCGCATATGAATATGTATTTTAATATAATTATAATGGATGCAAAATAAAAATAATGAATCGAAAACCTAATCAGAAGAAAAAAAGTTAGATAAATACATAAGTTAGTAAGGGAATATGGCAGTTAAAGGAAAAAATATGATAAATTTTTATACCTTTCAAATTGTAAATGAATGATTGATTACCCACTATAGGGTAATAGGTGATTGCATTACATTTAACCGGCTTGATCTGCATGTACATTTTAACAATCATTACTTTTGATTACTTTAACCATTCATTAGTATAATTACATTAACCAAGCGTTGTTTTAATTTATGACGGTTCTTTAGAGAGGAATAAATGCTAATATCATTTAAACAGTATACACGACCCTTCTAGTTCCGAGTTTAAACCTTTGATGGATGGTGAAATAAAACTTTTATGTTTCAATTCCATTATTCATAATATTACAAATTTATAGGTGGTACTAAGGATAAGGGAGCCAATCTCAGCACCCTTCCATTGTGACACTAATAAATGATTGAATACGTTAATGATTGAAAATAGGCGAATCTATGATGACATTAATTATGACTAGGACTACTTGGGTCAAGACATGAACGGCTAAAATAAACCTGTCCTTTAGGCACATAAACGGCAAATTCTCAGATATTGAACATAGTATATTGTATGTGATATTGGAATATATGTATACCGACTCTTTGAAAATGAGACCTCAACATTTGCGAACTTCAGTTGTGAGATGTTTTTCTTCCTTTTGCACCAGTGGCAACGAACGTAATACAAGTTCCGCACGTCAAGTACCACCTAATTCCTTTGATGATTTATAAACACCCAAACCATAATGCATTATAAAAATTCATTCAAAAAAGTTCTTATAGCAGCTTCATTTCATCATTTTTATGCTAAACTTCACCATACACCCATTAATACCACTTACTGTCAACAAAAGTTAAACACCATAAGTTCATATCTAACAATTTAAGTTACTTGCAACGAACATTGAACCAAAAAATTATACACAATAAAATTTATATACCTAAGCACTCCTACTAACATCTCCCAACAACTGTTACTTGTTTCCATGTAACAAGCATAAAATAACCTTGTTACATGCAGAAACACGTTAACAATACTACCAGCTACATGTCGTTATACCATAAGGACTGAAATAAGGAGCACGAAATGCCATCATTAGCAAACCAAAATCCGTCCGGTCTATGACTCCACAGAAACAAACAATTTGATTTAGAACACGCGCTTACAAAATAACTATTGGAAAAGTCAAAAGGTAAGTCAATTTGATTAGGACACGCCGGTTAAGATATCAAACAATTTATAGTCAAAAAAATACATTATAAACCGAGGTCCTAAAAACAGGATGACCCGGGTTTTAGATTTGGGTTTTCTTGACCGCCTTAAAAACGGGGTTGAACCTTAGGTCCTAAAAGGGCTTAACCCACTCTGAAACGGGTGACCTGGCTGTTTAACTGGTTGATCAAGTGACCCCTGCTCTTAGCTGTGTCGAAAAAAAACGGGGTTTAAAACATTGGTAAATTCTCTTAGTTCTAGCTAAATATTTAGCAAGTTTAATTAAGAACGGTGTAATTTATGCAGTTTAGAGAGAATACTTAAGAATGCTAATATCAGTTAAACATTAGATGCCCAGTTTTATGAACAGTTACGAAACAATACATATTTCATGCCGTCTGAGTAATCTTTATTTCCACTTTTTTTTTATAATATAAGTAAACAATGAGACGATGATGAAACAATATATTCATATTCCAACACTTGGACTGAGAAATTTGTTTTCATGAGATGTATTCGCAATTAACTAGACATGTGGTAAGTATGCTGACTGCGTAAGGCACATAACATCTTTGCAATTTCAAACTACTTTAATAGCGTTTCAAAAACTTTAATAAACAAAATCACGTACTAAATCACTTTAAAGGTGCAAATCCATTACATCAAAACTAAACATTACTAGAATGACTAATTTGCTCTAGGAGCAGCCCATTCGACCCTCAAGATAAGGTTATCATAACCATACCCATTCAGTTTGGCAATAGCTCTCTCACCATCTTCCCTCCTAACAAAATTAACAAACCCAAAACCTCGACTCATACCAGTCTTATGATCCATAACAACATAAACACGAGACACGCTACCAAACGGACTGAACAGCTCATTCAAATCGGCCTCACGAGTGTCTTCTGAAAGGTTATTGACCCAAACAGAGTTCTCATCATTCCTACGCCTCATGTCAGCACTCAGTGCATGATCACCACGCTTAGTGGGTGGAACATATGTTTCTTTAGGGGCACCAGGTTCACTAGCGGTTGATGGATTTTTAGAGGTTGGATTCTTGACAAAGGTTTCACTTGGCTGTGCAAGGTCCTTTAAGGGGCACCTTGCGGTCCAGTGTTTACCTTTTTTACCGCAACTCCTGCAGCGCATAAGGATACCACTGTTTGATCCCGACGGGTCTGATGAAGATGCGTTGGAGTCTTCAGCTTTGACACCTACATGGCTCAAATTTAGTTAAAGCAGCTAAAAACTCACAAAACAAAGTGGTAATAAAGACTTGGAAGTAAATTTGCAAGACGTCGTGCTAATAAATGTTTGTTACATATCTGCTAATAAAACACGTTTTCCTCAAGAGAGGAGTGAATCTGCTCATTCGTTACATATTTTGGAACAAGTTGTCCTAAGGGAGTGTTTAAGAAAGCTTATTTATACAGTTTATCAGCTTATTATCAAAAGGCAAGATGCTAAAGAAAGGTGTTTCCTAGAAGGAATTGTTCACTTAAGAAGCAAAAAATTGTAAAAGCAGTTTAGATAAGCAATGCCAAACACCTTCAAAACGTCAAAGGGTATTTGGTTAAGCAAATACGGGTGAGCTTAAGTATCAAAAGCCTCAAAAAAGTTTATACACTAACACGCCAATCAACCCTCAAATAAGCTCCTTTTCGTTAACTTATTATATCTTGAAAATAAAATTGGCTAACTAGCTCTCTAAATAAGCTTATTGTTAAGTCAATGCTATAAACATATACTGAGTTTTATAAACAGTAACGAAGCACCATGAAGACTATTTTCACATTCTACATCGACAAATTTATCAAATTCTAGTAATTTCACGTATTGACTCCCTTAAAGTAGATGAATAACCAAGCACTTAATTTCAATACAAGTACGGAGCTTTTAACTTGTTTGGTTAATTTTCACCTCGAGTAACATGAACACGGAGAACCTAATCTATTTAGTATTTACTGTTTATTATCAATCAGAAACACCCCATCCATAATCACTAATAACACAACAACAATCATAAAAAAAAAAAACCCCGACCCACATCATTAAAATAGCATTCAACTGTTTTCTTTATACCATCTTTATCTGGTCCTGTTACTTTGTCTTGCGGGAGTAAAAAGCTGTAATCTGTGTCTTCTTCATCTACAGCATCTGACAATCTTTGTCTTTGATACTCGGTTGTCATCTTCAAGTTAAACCCTATGGTAAATCTGTTTCATCTATTTATATGCATGTTAGTTACGTAACCCGTAAGTTTTGTAATTATGTAAAGTTAGAATATATGACCCGTTTTTAATTATAAAAAAGAGTTTTTTTTTTTTTTGCTTTATATAGGACACGCATGATTAGGAATATAACCTTAATAACACTACAAAACATTAGTTAGAGCATATGAATGCTAAAAAGTCTTTTGCTTTTTGCATTTAATGCCTTAAATGCACAAGACATTAATGCCTAAGGTTTTTGCAAAAGCTTTTTGTTGGTCAAGTCATTTATAAAAAACTATTTCAAAAGCTTTATAAACTAGCACAAAGCTTTTCATTGTTTTATGCATTGTGGATGCTCTTAAAGTCTCCACAAAGGCCAAATATCCACGGTTAAAAATGTGAAAAATTATAAAGTCCACACTTGCTCATATGCGATAATAATAGGTGTGACAAATTTTCCTACACATATAAGTGTAGAAATATTATCTAAATGTCCATAGTTAAAAGTGTGAAAAGATTATTTGAATGTCCACACCTAAAAGTGTGGCAAAATTGAAAAAAAATGTCTACAATTAAAAGTGTGAAAACATTGTTAAATATTCACACTTATAAGTGTGAAAAATTGTCAAAATCTCTACACTCATAAAGTGTAGATATACTTTCTGGAACAAGGATAACTAAAAATAAATTACATAAAAATATCTAATATTTCATTAACCTGATGCACATAAACAAGTATACACAGTCAAATGCTATTTATTGATCAAGCAAGTATAGACTTTTTCTAGTAATGTAAAAACAACTAAAAGTTCTTTGAATATGCAAATAAAAACTAACACAACTTTGATTTCTTCGTATCAATCTTGCTGCCGCATATCTTGTTGCATATCCATATCTTGTTGCATATCTTGCTGCATATCCGAGTAACCATATTGCTGTCCAGTTAGTGGGTTTTGTTGCATGTTTGTAGCATTCACCTGCTGCCCCATTGAATCTAACTGTGTTGGTTGTCGAGTTGCTTGTCCTTGTTGTCTTTGTTGCCTTAAACTTTGCCACAAATTATTTAAATTGTGTTGGTGCTGCTGTTGTTGTTGTTGTTCCTCCTAATCAGAAATATGAATATCATATACGATCATTCAAAATAATGAAAGTTAAAAAAAAAGAAAGTAAGTCTTAAAGTCTAACCTGTACGTCATCAGATGTCTCCTGAAAGAACATATCTCTGGATGCTCCAGCAAGATATAGCTCTTTAAATGCAGTCGTTATAACATAAATATTATAAGATCAAAAATATAGAAAAGTATAAATAAATGTATAAATTCTGTAAATGTATACCATGAAATCCTTCGA